>CAUYRT010034566.1:0-45872 GCA_963574885.1 Lepilemur ruficaudatus | reverse complement strand
TAATATAATCTCTGTGGGAATTGGTTTTTTTTTTATTATTTTTTTTTTTTAAAAAAAAAATTAATTTACCCACGGGGCCCTCGGTAAAAAAAAAAAAAAAAAAAAAAAAAAACATTCAGTCTGTTTGGATTTGGGTTGTATGTTTGGTAGGATTACAGATGCTAACATTCTCAAGATTCCATGTGTTATGCCTATTTTAAAGTTTTAATAAACTAAAATTTATTTCCATCACTGAGTATCCTCTACAAACCCAGCAGAAGGAACCTGACCTGGACTTTGAGCGCTTGGGCAAGCATGCTTACAGACATGGGCAGCTAAAGCTGAAGACAGCTTTCAAAATAAGGCTGCTAAGAGAAAGACCCAGCTCTGATGGGCAAGGAATGGGGGTGGACATTTCACGGGGACCAATGCCTTGGTCACAAACTAGGTTTCACCTCTAGAAAAGCTATAATGGCCCTCTCTAGGCTTGCAATTTGATGTAACAAGCAAAGTGGTGAATGGAAATGACCAGGGGAATCTTTGTTGACCTCCTTCTTTCTGATAACCTATTCATATGCTGGGAAGTCACACGTGCTTAAATCTGTCTCTAAAATAATGGCAAGGAAAAATAAACCACATTTTATTTAAAAACAACGATGCTCTTTGGGTTGTTTTATGTCATATAGGATCAAAAGTTGGCAAGATTGCTTATATAGAGATATTACCTAATATAGCTTATGGTACTAGAAACACTAGTACTATTTAGAGAAAATCAGAAGTTTCTGTGACTGCACCCTGCTATAAAATACTGGTATTCCCAGTATCATTCTTTCTATTGTCACCTTGTAAAAATTGCCCTCTTGCCATCCATTTCTAATTGGTAAAACTCAAAACATTAAAAAAGGATTAATGTGAAGAAATTAAAAACCCCTAGACTCAGGCCGGGCGCAGTGGCTAAGGCCTGTAATCCTAGCACTCTGGGAGGCCGAGGCGGGTGGATCACTCAAGGTCAGGAGTTCGAAACCAGCCTGAACAAGAGTGATACCCCATCTCTACAAAAAATAGAAAAGAAATTAATTGGCCAACTAAAAATATATAGAAAAAATTAGCCAGGCATGGTGGCGCATGCCTGTAGTCCCAGCTACCCGGGAGGCTGAGGCAGAAAGATCACTTGAGCCCAGGAGTTTGAGGTTGCTGTGAGCTAGGCTGATGCCACAGCACTCACTGTAGCCTGGGCAACAGAGCAAGACTCTGTCTCAAAAAAAAAAAAAGAAAACCCTCTAGACTATAGTAATCTAAGGGTTTCAGCCAGTAAATAAAAAACCAACATGTATGTAATTCCTGCTTTATGTGTGTGGACAGTGTATGAGGGGGTTACAGGAAGAGCTTTAGACTGAGTTAAAGAAGAAGAGAGTGAGATCTCTTGTCTGAGAGTAAAAGAGAAGAATGCAAATATGAAATGTGGCAAAACACTTTTCTTTGTGGGGAATCAGGGGAAGTCAGTGAGAGAGGATCAGCATAACAGGATTTAAAAATAAAAAAAAACAAATGCATATAGCATCTCCCTATACTCAGATAAGCATATACTGCCTTACTGTTGAGTGGGATCTGGTCTGGAAATGAGTGTGCGTAGATTAGTATTAGGCTAGGGCTTGTTTTAATGAGATCAAGGCCTCAGGGTGGAAATACACATTACCCTTCTGCTTAGTTTTTCTCTGTTTCAAAACCACAGATACAGATTGTACCCACCAAATATTAAGGAGCTGTGCTGCCAAGGTGGATCACTCTTCACAGTGGCAAGAGAGTGGGGATGGCTCCATGTGAATTCATCCTCATCCCTGAGAAAACCAGCTGGAGTGCATGCTCTGATGAAGAATGCTGGGGTCAGCAGCGTCGCCTTTAATAAGGGTAGGGTCATAGAAGGGAATTTGCCCCCTTTAAATATACATTTCTCTATGCAAACATCATCTGCCAAAAACGTGCCTTATTACCTGACTGCAAGTTAAAGTGCTCATTAATTGTGTATTTTGGCTTCTTTTCTAAGAATTGGTTAATGTCTGAAGATCTCATGGTTCAAAAATATAACTGAAACCTCCATATAGCAAGGGTTAGTTATTGTTAGGTTCACACTCAGAAAAAAGGCCTTGATAAACCCAGGTTCCAGCCAGGATAACCTCCCTGTTTTTCCTTGTGCACAGAACATGTTTTACTATCCCCTTGCCTTTGAATATTGTTTCATCTGCCCGGGAAGACCTCCACTGTCACCACCTGTTTAGATCGACAAGCACCATCTCAAACACCTCTGATAATGTAAGAAAAAAGCTATTTTTCCCTACTCTCTACTGTAGTGCTACTTTATATTGCTTATATTAATAGTATATGTCATTTTCTTTCACGTGTGATGGAATAAAAACCACTAAGTTAGTGTTTGCAGCTTTCCCCCTCTCCTTGCCTTCTAAACATAATCCTCTTTTGGGCTACACGGGTCCCCTCAAATGCAGCAACTGCTACTGAGATTCTTGATATGGCAGATCTGTTCATGGGATTTTACTGTGCAAAATAGGAGTAATGGGCAGAAAGAGCTGAAGAATTGCGAGGAGCAATGCTGGTTGAATTAAATTACATTGGAAAGGGAAACAAGAGCTTCTTGCAAGGAAAAAAAAATAAGTACTCGAGGATGAGAAAGGGCAAAAAGAGGAGAAACATACAGGGGCAGCATTCCAGGAAGAGCTTTTCCATTGGTTATTAGAATGAGCAGTGATGAGAGAGGTTTCTGGGCAGCTGCAGCACACAAGACATATTAGGAGGGAAAGTAATAGGAAATGATTTTAAAGTGCTGCAGGGAATTACAAATTGGCTCCCCCTTGATGTTCTTCAAGGGACAACAGTAAATACATATATATTCAAACTTTTACAAATATGTTTTGTCGTGGGACTACGTTTTCTATCATATAATTCTATGACGAACCACATGGGATCTTGTCTTTTATTGGAGTGGTGCTTGTTTGAAAGTAATGTGTACACATGTCCTTATTCCCCTTTTAATCTGTTAGAAGTCAGGAGCCCTACAATTTACTTTTGCTTCTTTCAGTACCTTCCACACAAGAGGTACTCAATAAATATTTGTTGAATGAATAGTAGTAATAGATACCTGAGAGCTAAAAGGATACTGGCTGAGAAATATCACTTCTGTTAAAAACAGACAGACACAAAACTGTAGTTAGGAGGGAATGAGCTCTCATTGGTGTTCCCCTATGAAATATTTTAACTTTGAGGTGAATGGAGGGAAGGGGTTTCACACAATGAGTTTTTGAAAAACATAAAAATGCATTATGACACTTCATCATATTCATTCTAGCACTCTGTCATATATTTATGTGTGTCTCTAATTGATTCATCATGAGACTTACATCTTAGAAGTCTGGGATTCAGAGTAAAAAGATATAAATAAAGAGCCAGTTAAGGATATACCTGCTTTAAAGTTCTTCCTTTTCTTCTTTGGTAGAAAACAACACTTAAGCACTTATGTATAATGAGTGGAAACTGAAAAATGATCACAAAGGTGCTCAAACTTGATAAGAAAAGTAGTCTGGTTCTATCTCTTCATAGTCCTACTTTAACCTGCTGCTCACTTTTTGTGAATTTAGAATCTCTGTTTCACTGTCCTCAGTTACCCATCTTTAACCAATAGAATTCCATCCTCATCACCAGATACTGAAGACACAGAAAACACAACCTCAGAACTTTATAGAGGCAGGAATTCATATAAGCAACTATAGCTCTTTTGTTGTGTTATACAAATACACATTTTTATCAATAACAGTAAAAATAGGTAATGACAAGACAGTAGAGCAAACCAATTGTGCGTATGAGATACGGAGTCAGACAGACCTGTCCAAGTCTCCGCTCCACCATTCACAGGCTCTGTGTGACTAGGCAAGTTCTTTAACCTATGTGAGTATCAGCTTTATAATCTTCAATAATATGATCTACCTCATAGAACTATTCTAAGGATTAGCACAATGTTTTCATATAATAAGGGCTAAAAATCACAGCTAGTAGTAATAGTGGTAGTGGTGGTAAAAGCAGAAATAAGAGATAATGTATGGAGTGCTTATTCTATGTCAGCATTGGTGCTAAGTGCTTGTCAACATTCTCTAAGGTAGGACCTGTGGTCCTTGTTTTTCTCCGCAACTTCTGTCTCAGGTAATAGCACCATGATTTACTTGGTTTCTTAAGTCAAAAGCAATAGGAATTATCCTTTATTTAGCTATTTCTCACATCCAGTGCATCAGTATGTCCTATCAGCTACTCCTCCAATACATATCCAGAATTCATTCATTTCTCCCTGTTTCTATAGCTACCATCCCAATCAAAGCTAAACATCACAACACTCCTCAACTAATACACTTACTTCTCAACTTGGTCTCCTTGCTGTTCCCCCTATAATCCATTCTCACCAGGGCAACTAAAGTAATCTTTTAAAATGGAAATCTGATCCTCTTAACACTCCAGCTTAAAACAACAAAAAAATACTCTCATTTAGCCTCTGGGTACTAATAAAAATCAACATTCTATTCTGGTCCACAATATGTAACAAGATCTGGCTTCTGTCTGCTTTTCCAGCCTCATCTAGTACCATTATCCCCCAGCTCACTATATCCCTCCATCCCAACTTCCCTTCTTTACCTTTCTTGAATATAATAAACTTGTTCCTGTTTTATGACCTCTGCATTTGCTATTAACTTTGAATGGATCACTCTTCCCCCAGATTTTCACAAGGCTCCTTTTTGTCATTCAGGTCTCAGCTTATATGTTACTTTCTCCGCGAAGCTCTTCTTGAGCCTTCAACTGAATGTGGCCTCCCACTTATGCCTGTAACATGCCACTTTTTTATTCTCACCCTAACCATGATCCAGTGTAGTCTTGTGAATTCATTTATTTTTAAGTGTCCCCCACTCTAGAATGTGAACTCTATGAGAGTAGGCATTTTAATCAGTCTTGTTCAATGCATATACCCAATACCTAAAGCAAGTGTTCAAATATTTGAGATTGAATTAACAAGGAAGTCTTCATTTTCCATGAGAGGAAAGCATGGCACAGGTCACACAGCCATAAAATACCATCGCTCCTTCAGATACTGTTGAGTCAGAACCAATAGTTCAGAGTTTGCAAACTCTTGAGTCCCCTGGTTGAACCTGAGTAGTCATATAAACTGCTGAAGGTTGCATAGCTGGTAAGTGATAAAACCGCAATTCAATCCCAAACAGTCCAGCTCCAGAGATCATACTCTTAATATGATAGTATAGTAGTTAGTCATAGTAATGTAGAACATTGCACCACAGTGTTGGGTATAGACCAGTCCCTGCTAGTCTATACCCTTCTATATATTCTATATATTCTATATCTTCCTTAAAGAAGATGATGAGTCATAATTTTCTCATGGTTTCATCATCGTGATAGGCACAATATTAGGCCATAGAAATATCTAAGGGATACTTTCACTGAAGTGCCTGAGACTAGAGTCATCGCAAATCTTCAGTCCCCTTATTTCATCACTGACAGGAAGGAAGATGGAGGAGAAGAACCAATTTATAATAATAGAATGCTTGAGACAGAAAACCACTTCCATACACTGTGGCCAACAGGAAGGACCCCTATATTGACCAGTAAATCTTTCCTGGAGACTCTGATAGTCATACATGGGATTAAGCTGGAATTGAGCCAGTTGCCACACACAGGGGCACCATTTGAGTTTACTATTGAATGTTCAAATGTACACTAGGGAGAGTAGTCTACCATGTTCTCATGGGAATGTTCATTCTCCTGCTCCACTATGATACACATAAAACCTGCCCCAGCCATGCTCTAAGATGACCATACCCTCACTCTCAGGGTTAAAGTTGGAGTCAGAACCTACTAGTTCAGAGTTTGCAAACAGAGTTCACTGGTTAAATCTGATTATGTGCTTTTTTTTAGGAGGAGGAAATTCAAAAATTTAAAAACCGAGAAATTTCACACAATTATTCAGATTTCATTCAATTATTCAGATTTCAGATTTCTGTTCAAAAAAATCAGAAGATCTGGCAATGTTGGGCCTATGTCGCTAGGGTCTTCTAACATTACCAGGAAAGGGAGAATATGAGGAACAAGAAAGGAACTTAAGGAAGAGTAACTGATGGAGCAGGATGGAAACAAAGAAAATATGATTCTTGGGAAATCAGATAAAAAACATTATCAAAAAGAACAAAGTAGGCTGGGCGCGGTGGCTCACGCCTGTAATCCTAGCACTCTGGGAGGCCGAGGCGGGAGGATCGCTTAAGGTCAGGAGTTCGAAACCAGCCTGAGCAAGAGCAAGACCCCGTCTCTACTAAAAACAGAAAGAAATTAATTGGCCAACTAAAAACATATACAAAAAATTAGCCGGGCATGGTGGTGCATGCGTGTAGTCCCAGCTGCTTGGGAGGCTGAGGCAGAAGGATTGCTTGAGCCCAGGAGTTTGAGGTTGCTGTGAGCGAGGGTGACGCCACGGCACTCACTCTAGCCTGGGCAACAGAGTGAGACTCTGTCTCAAAAAAACAAACAAACAAACAAAAAAAAAAACAAAGTAATCAAATGTGCCAAATAAGCTGATAGGTCAAGTAATAGGAAGACAGAAAATTGACCTGACCATTGGATTTAGCATTTTTGAGGTCACTGGGGACTTTGGTAAGAGTAGTTTTGGTAGAGTGGTAAAGGTAAAATTTTGAATGAAATGGGTTTTCTAGAGAATGAGTGGAGAGGAACTCAAGTCTGTAACTACAGACAAGTCTTTTTTAAGTTTTATTGAGGTATAATTGATACACAAAGTTCTATTTAATGGGTATAATTTGATGGGTTTTGACATACGCAAACACCCATGATAAACCCACCAGACAACTCTTTCTTTGAAGTGGTTTTGTTCCAAATGGGAATAAGGAATTAGGGACAGTGGCTGGCAGGGGAAATGGAGTCAAGAGGATGTTTTTTAGATGACATAAATATAGACATGGGTATATGCCAATGAAAATAATCCAGTAGAAACTGGAAACGTCGATGACATGGGTGAGAAATGGGAGAATTTTTTAGGTAATGTTCTTGAGTAGGCAAATAGGGATAGAAGTTAGTATACATGTGAAGTGATTGGCCTTAGATCGGGACAAGGCGAGTCATTACAAAATGAAAGGCAAAGTATGTGGGTACAGATGCCAGTAGATGGGTGCACATAGTAGAAGTTGTCTCCTAATTGCTTTGAGTTTGTTTTCCTTTTTTAGTGACATGGACAGCAAGGGGGAAGACACAGAGATTAGAGGAAAGGAGATGATGTAAAATGGTTACCTAGGCAGATGGGAGACTGTATGGTCTACAAATATATAGTGTGTGTAAACACATGTCTGTGTGTGTGTGTGTATATATAGTATATATACTATATGGTGTGTATATAGTATAGTATATATAGTGTTTAGATATTATATAACATATAGGATATATATAGAATATATTATATATGGAATATATAATATATAGGACATATAGTATATATATTCTATATATAATATATATATACACACTATATAGTAAATGTAGTATATATATGCTAATTGGTAGCATTTATGGTTGATTTGAGGTTCATAATAATGAAGTTAAAATGAGACCAGTCAACACTGTTAGATATTTCCTTCAACAAAGTTCAGCTGCAAGGATGCAGGAACACTGTGGACAGAGGCGTTTAAACAGTATTGTGGTTTTACACAAGTAAGATGAAGGGAGAAAGGGTCAAGAGAATCAAGAGGGTATATATGGGAGTGATTATAATGATTGATCATTGAATTTAAACTATGCTAGGCAGGAAGAGAACAGGGACAATGAAAAAAAAGTTACAAGATCAACGAGCAAGAGGACCTGCCTGGGATCAATAGATTATTGTAGATGAAAGAACAGAAGGAATGAGGCTAGAAAAATAGGAGTAGTAGAAAGAGAGCAGAATGCATGAAATTAGATTATTGAGGAAAGTGCTACAACCTGCAACACTCCAAAATGTGTCAGGTGGCCTGCCACACTCATTTTATTACCTTCTTGGCCACTGAAAATATTTGGAGTTTGCTACCTCTGAAATAGGTAGGTACTTAAAATAGGTAGTTAATAATAGGTAGTTAAAACCTTGATTCTGAGCAAAATGACCATAAAACAAAAAGTCATTGAAGTTTGTGTAATGTTAAAAGGGTTGAAACTAAAAAGTATATATGAATACTATTGTTACGCAGCTCACCAGTGACTATTTGAAATCAATTCCTGTTTTATGGTTATCAAATATAACCTATCAATTCTTACAAAGCAAGTAATCCTGCTAAATAAACTGTAAATATATGCTTCGCTCCAATACACAAACTAAATGGAGTCGAAAGTACCCAGCTAATGTACAACAGTATGGTTATAATTCTAAACATTAGAAAATATCTAATTTATGTTAATGAGATGACAATAAAGCACAGTTGCTATTTGTTTGTAATTTTAAATTTCCCATAATTTTATAAACAAGTAGATCATCAAATTTTAGTAGTTAAAAGTTATTTTGTCAGGTTAGATATGTGTTCTTCTACGTATAATTGCTATAAAAACTAATGAAATCAGGGGCTTCCACTTATAAGCAAAAATAGGTGGAAAAATTAACTAATTGCATTTGATTTTAGCCTACACTGCCCAGAGAAGGCATTGCTGTTGTCTCAAGAACCTGCCGTACTATCTTGATCTATTCTGAGGTCAATTAATTCTGTAAGATGCAGGCTTTCATTTTTCTGACAAGAAACTATCTGCTCTCCTGGAAATTGCTATCCAGGCAACCAACTTGTTGACACTTACCTTTTCAACGATCAATAGTTAAGTTGGAATTGAATTATGAGAAGTGTTCACTGTCCTTGAAAATCTATTGGTAACTATGGTGGGGAATAGGGTAGGAGGGTAGAACGTTGATAAGAGCTATTTCTTAGTGTCTGAGGTAGACTAGGACAATCACTTTCCTTTCTAAAGTCACGGGTCTCCTTGCAACATGGCATAAATTGAATCCTATGGTACACATTCAATGAATGTTTGTTGATTGAAATAAAAAAACTTGCCGGTATATGCTATGTAGCATTTATAGATCAGGATCATTTAAGGGCCATTAAAATAAGGCAAAATCACTCTATATTCATTTGTTCTTTTTATTTTTTATTATGTAATATTCCAAACATAGTCCAAAATAAAAAGAATATACTAAACTCTGATGTACCCATCATAAAGACTCAAGAATTGAGCAACAAGCTACATTTCTTCTTTCAAATATATCCACCCCTCTCAACTTCTCAAGTGATGTTCTTTGGCTGGAGTAATGTTTATTCAAAACTGAAATGATCATTCACATTTGAAAAATCAAAGTAAATATCATGCCTCTGGACTGGATAAATACACTAAGGAACTCTTTAGAAATAGTTTATGATGCATTCAGATTTTGAGAACCTCATTTATTTCTATTACTCTTACCATTTTTGTCCTATTAAATTGTGCCTCCATTGAAAAAATTGGGGTGATTCTCAGACTGGCACTGCCTCTCAAAATATGACTCAGTTCTCTACCATTCTTCTATTACCAACCCATTAAAATGCTGAGAAATTCAACTAATAACTTTTGAGACAGGCCAGAGAAAAATTTAAAAATGAGTGATTGGCTATTGAAAGGCCATAAAGAGTAAACTTTCTTTGCTATGATTCAAATGGGTAGATAATATTACTAAATAGTTCATATTTCATTTGAAAGCACAACGGAATCAATATGTGATAGTAACTTTTAATAAGGTCAATAAAGCATAGAGAAATCATTCATAATTATCTTTAAGTGGTAGCAAACTGAGGATTTTAGGTGAAAACTGACATTGTCAAATTAAGAGACTTATTTACTATGAATGTCACTGTCCTGTCAATTGCACAAAATAACCTATATGGATTAAATTACTCACTTGGCACATGTTAGAAGTCAGTGGCCACTAAGAAATCTGAAAAATAGGCTCATTATTCACAACCAAATGCTGGCTATTTTCACTTATGAATTTCTGGAATAGATTTATATATCTTTGAGCTGACAAAAGTCTGCTTGATTCATTTAGAACCGTGGTTTCCAAACATTTTTTTTTACCTTACAGAAGTACACAAGGGGTAATATGCAAAAGTTTCATCCACCCATCAGTCCCAAGAGTTCCCTAACACCTGTTGCATAAGTAAGTCACCAGTTATGCTTGAATCTTGGCCTCTGCTCAGTGGCATTCCAACTATTTCTCTTCTACTAATCTATATATGAGTTGAGAACTACTGACTCAGATAGTATACACAAAGGGCATAAAGAAAGTCAATCTGACACGTATTAATACTCGAAAGAGTGGGACACCTATAGGAAAGAACGTCAGGGACATGGGCAAGTTCTATTACCCCTAAAGTACTCCTTAACAATTTGTGGACTTGTGCATTAAATAGTGCAAGGGCTTTGTTTAAAGTAAATAGACTGTCAGCTGTCAGGATCTAGAAGCAACAATACCCCAATAGCTGTGAACATATGTAGCAACAAAAACTGGGTTTCTAATATCATTACCCATTTAAAAAAAAAATCAGGACTCTTTGGAAAAATGGTTGATTCTAGAATTGAGGCAGAAAATATACAAGATAAGGCTGAATCACCTTTCCACAGTATAAGGAAACACTTAAAAAATGAAAACCCACAATAATGGGGTTATATCAAATGGAAAAATGAGCCAACTGAAAGAGCTGCTAATGGCCAAAGGTAAAAGAATTTGAGCAAGAAAATAAAGTAGTATTGCATTATAACCCAATGTATAATATAAATATCCATGAGCGTACATTGATATAAACAAATGATTGAAAAAATAAATAAATGGAGAAGACAGAAATCTCTCATGCAGAAGAAGTCCAAATAATTTATGACAACAGTCCACAATTAAGAAAGAGGAGTACAATTTCCCCTTGTGAAGTGTGGAATGTGAATAATGATTTTCTTCCAAATACTACAGTATGAAAAGGGAGAATAAAAGAGTAACTTTCTAGTGGAGAAAGGCAAATACTACTTCGAGCCAGATGATCAAGGTCAACATCAACAGCCATGAGTCCTATTGATATTTTATGCCCTTGATACGATATGATGAGAATCATATTATTCCTTTGTGGCCTTCCTCCCAAAAATGTTATCTCAGCCTAACCATGAGAAAAATATTAGATAAATCCCAATTGAGGGACATTCTACAAAATATCTGACCAGTACAACTCAAACTGTCAAGGTCATCAAAAACAAGGAAAGTCTGAGGAACTGCCACAGCCAAGAAAAGCTTAAGGGAACATGACAACTAAATGTAATGTGGTATCAGAGACAGTATCCTGAAATAGAATAAGGGCTTTGAGGAAAAACTCAGGTAATCTGAAAAAAAGGTATGGACTTTAGTTAATAATAATATGCCACTGTTGGTTGATTCATTGTAACAAATGTACAACAGTCATGTAAACTGTTAATAAAAATGGAAAACTGGGTATAAAGTATTACAGGAACTCTATCTTTGTAACATTAATAATTCTGTAATTCTAGAACTATTCTAAACTTTGAAAGTTGATTTCAAAGCAAATAGTGTATTTTTATCACAACACTTATTGTAGGGGCATAAAACTGGAAACAAAATATATACTCATCAATAGGGACATAATTGACTAAATTGTAGTATCATGGAATATTAAGCAATTCAGAAAATTATACACTTAAAATAATGAGTTCTCAAGCAGTTGACTTAGAGTGATTTCCATTACATATTTTTACTAAGAAAATGCAGAGATCTCCATAACCCTTCAGTTTTGTTAAGCAATGAGGGGAAAATCTCCATGTAAATATGTTTGTATAGTTTAAAAAGTAGGGAAAATGTATGTAAGGATAAACGTTAAGTTATTAACATTACTAGGAACAGGGGAATGAAGTTAAAGGGGAGAAAGGAAAACAAGCAACAAGAGTGAGAATGTAAGTAGGACTGGGGAATGTAGCAATAATTAGTTCAATAATTCATCATAAGTTTACCACCTACATATAGTGCCCTGATGCTTTGCATGTAAAACTTTAAAACTGCAAAAACAAAAAGCAAGTAGGGGAAGGGGGAGGAAAAGAGAGATATTTTCAGATGGCAGATTTTAATGAGGTAGAGGATGGAGAGAGTACAAGCAGGGAAAGAGTAGCAGCACCCTAGAGAATATAGTGTCAGTCACTAAAGTTGAATTACACCTACTTCTCAATTTTGCCAAGAGCTGCAAATATCAGGTAGGAGAAAATATCGCTTATCACTAAAGGTGTGATCAGAATGATTGTTATTCTGCTAAGATCCTGGGGATTCTGCCTACCACAAACAGGGACTAAAGTCACCATTTGTTCCCCCAATCTCCCCGGACCCCAAATCACAAAATTGATTCTTAGAAAACCTAGATGGCTCTCTATTTATAAACCACCTTATTTTCCTGGCCTTTTGAACAATGAGGCCTCACCAGGGGCTTCCAAGTGCTTTTGATGAAGAAGTGACATAGCTTTGGCATCAAAGTCTACAGGATACAAAAATAGGGAAGGTCTGCATTTCCAAGAAGTTAAAATCAAATAGTAGAGTGCAGGTCCCTGGTGAGCAAGATCAAAGATTCCCAAAATGGCAGAACCGAAAGGTGGCTTAAAGGTCATCTCAGCTACCTACTTCAATACACAATCCACTCTCTATCTGTGATGCTAGAAGATCCTAGCACTGGGGTCAAGGGGGAAGGGAGAACATATTGTAGAATCCATAAAAAGAAAAAAAAAAGAAGAAGAAACCAGCTTTCTTTTCAGTATAAACTTCTTGCAAGCAAGGATTGTATCTGTGATATCTCTCCAGTAATATACCCTGAAAATCAGGATGACTACATTTACAGAGCTCCATGCTGAATATTTAGACACAGTGGACTCAAACGTACAGTGCAAAATCTACAAAAGATTTCACCAGTAGCACATTTGCTAAGATATCTCCCAGCATCATTGGAAGCTATTTTGCATCAGCGAGGAAGGTGAGACCTTGGCCTAAATGATACTTTAGGTCATTTTCATGGCCAGATATCAAGATCATTGAGCCAACTGGCTGTTTGTAAAAATCACTGCTAATATAAAGACCCTGGAGGTGGGATTAGGGAAGAAATGAGTCACAAAATTTTCTAAATTAAATAAGCACCCACAGTAAATGAGAGTCCCATTTTATGAAAATCTGATAAGAATTTGCTATGTAATTCCAGTAGAGAGTTAGAATTGAATTTACGGAAACTCCACAGGCAGTACAATCTTTTGAGAACACATCACTGTAATGTGAGACACACCTGAACACACTCCAGACCCAAAGGACTCAGCCGTGCAATGGAACAATATTTTCACACAACACTCACCTTAAAACACAGGTGTAGAATCCACTGTCTTGCGCTTCAGCTGAGTGAAACCATATTGAATCTTCCTCTTTGCTCATCCTGACCTCTGAAAAGATGATGGGCTCTTCCAAATCACCTTTGTTTTTGTACCACATAAGCCTGAGCCCAGTGCTCTGGGCCATGCTATAGTTGGTGCGAATATAACTGTAGAAGAGAGCACATTTCACTCGGACTGGTTCACCCACCAAAGCCATGTATGTCTTGAGATCCACTGACCAGTCAATGCAGCCATCCACTGAAAGAAAATCACAAGAGGCATGACATGCAGTGAACATTATTGATAATAACGGTAAGCGCAGTAATCATTGCCAACATGCACTGACTCAAGTGACGTACACAGATTATTTCATTCAGTCTTCCCAGTGACCCCATGAGATAGATTAATATCTTGCTTAGATCTTAGCAAGCAGAACCTCTGCTCTAACCCTGTGCCTTTGAAGTGTTTTCCAATCCTCTGCAGCAACCCTCTGCTTGGGGTAGACCAGATGCTCCAAGGAGTTCCAGCACACATGCCTATAGGGTTATCCTGGGACACCGTGGCCAGGTCCCAATTCCAACAGAATGGCCTCACAAGTGGTTTGCTTCTGCTAGCCGTGCATTATTTCCATGACATAATCATGTGAAATTGGACTGCTAGAAAGACACTCACATGTTGGTTTTAGGTGACTTGTATTGTTTATATAGGAGCCCCCACGAAACAAACATTCCCAGGAGACCTCTGCACAGTTTAGGAGCAGCCCTGAGATTAATTCTTTTATTCTTATTTTCCAGGTGAAGACACTGAGACGAAGAGAAGTTAAATGACTTTGCTCAAGGTCATTTAACCCCTATTCAATACTGCCTATGCCCAGAATTGTGACAACAACCATTGTGTTACTTATTTGCTATGAAGAAAGTAAAAATACCAAGGTTGAAAGCAGTGGCACCTAAAGTGATTATCTGCTATTATATATATGCCACTTTTCCATGGTATGTCCTATTAATAGAAGATATTTAATCACGGGTCGATTTCTCTTTATACCCTTAGGCTTCACTTGCTGCTTAGCTGGTGTATGCTCATGGGAATATATTATGTTAATGTCAGCTTTAATCAAATAATATAAGGTGAGTAAATTTACCTAAAGAAACACATATACAGTAAATTCTTTCTTTTCCAGAAGGGTTAGAAGTGAGGTACTGTGACTAATTTCATATGCTACTCAATAAAATTAGCATGGATATTTATCTCCAATTGCTTCTTTTCAAAGAATTTCATCACATTATGCTACATCCCTTTATTGACTTGATTACCCTTTATAAAATAATCATTTCATAAAATGTATAAGCACTGCCATTTTAAAATTATACGTTTTGCTTATAATTTTCTGAATGAATCCACTTCCTTTTTTAGATGTCAAAAACTCTGTAACTGGGCCAGACGCGGTAGTTCACTCCTATAATCCTAGCACTCTGGGAGGCCAAGGCGGGTGGATCGCTCAAGGTCAGGAGTTCGAAACCAGCCTGAGCAAGAGCAAGACTCTATCTCTACTAAACATAGAAAAATTAGCCGGGCATGGTGGTGCATGCCTCTAGTCCCAACTACTCGGGAGGCTGAGGCAGGAGGATCACTTGAGCCCAGGAGTTTGAGGTTGCTGTGAGCTAGGCTGATGCCATGGCACTCACTCTAGCCTGGGCAACAGAGTGAGACTCTGTCTCAAAAAAAAAAAAAAAAAAAAAAGCTCTGTAACCCAGTATGTGTAATCTTTTAACCTCAGTTGACAGGAAGCTCAGAGCTAAATGCAATGCTCAAGTGTAATGACTACCTTACCTCAGGATTTCACTTTCTCTGTAGGAGGAGTTCTTGAACTGGGGTTCAAGGAAACACAGGAGGAGGGTGCCTGTATAAACTTCCAGATTGCTGGCAAAATGATGTGCCTATTTTCATAGGTATGCTTTTCTGTGGAGATTTTCCACAGCTACTTATCCAATCTTCAAAGGTCTACGGCCCACAAAAGTTTTTGAACTCTATGGTTTCTGATCTCTCTCACATCACTTTTCACTGCCATGCTGCATATGGGCTTTTATTATAAACTGCCTCAATTCCTCTTATAGTATGTGAGGTATCCATTAGAAAAAAATAAAGAAACAGTTAACTCAATTTAAGTTTATACTGAAAGGCATTAGGATTTTTTCTTTTTTTTGTTTGTTTGAGACAGAGTCTCACTCTGTTGCCCGGGCTAGAGTGCCGTGGCGTCAGCCTAGCTCACAGCAACCTCAAACTCCTGGGCTCAAGCGATCCTCCTGTCTTAGCCTCCCGAGTAGCTGGGACTACAGGCATGAGCCAGGCATTTGAATTTTCATTGAGGATTGAGGGGTACCAGATTCAACCGTATGGATTTTGATGACCATTTTGCACTGTTAAAGCCAAGAAGGTAGAGTGGATTGGACTAAATATGAACTGATCACTGGTTATCCCTTGGGGATCTTTTTTATTAATTCCTTGCTTGTTTACCTGTTATTGTCACTCTCATAACTATCAACAATGGGGCAGAGGAAAATTTGCATTAGTCCAACATTCTGGGTCATGGTAAATTATTAGTGATATATCTCTGGATTAAATGCAATTTTAATATTTATTATTTTATCATCTTTAAACGGATTTTATACTATCACTATTTATGTATTACCTGTGATACTGTTCTCATACATTAACAAAATGAAGATGTAACGATATAAATACTTGTTAAAAAATATATATTTTCTCATAACTTTATTTTAAAGGTTGATTAATAGAAACAAAGAAAACATGGGGATAATAAAAAAAAACTCTTTAACATTTCAGTTTTTGTTTTCTCCTAACCCAAAAACACACAGCAAGTGTTTGTAAATTAACAAATTTGACTTGGCAAAATAGCCTGAAGATCTATCATTACCTACTTGATAGAAATAAATTTTTAGAACGTTTGGTCCCATTTGTTCCCTAAATCCCTTTAGTTGCCACCTCTAAATGATCTGTTGCGTAATCTACACCTTTACAAAGTTAACAGTCTGGTTTGGTCCATTAGTGATGGGACATGGTTGGTACTAAAGATAATCAAAATATCTGTCCCCGAGTCACAGCAAGCATGCTCAATGGCAGTTTAGGACATTTAATTACCATTACATTTAGCTTTATCATACAGACCTTGAGAGTACACTGAGAATTCATTTCCTTCTAAGTGCCATTTGAGAACTTAATGGACTTAATAGATTTATGGTCCCTTTTCTTCTGTCCCTTGCTTCAGGCATCAGAGAGGGAGTATTTAGTAAGTTATAAGGTAGCGAGAGAACAGAAATGCAATGATGGGGAAAATAATTTCTAAACATTATCCCCTTTATTCTTTTCCTTTAGTATTCATACTACAAGGTTACAATATAAGGTATTTCAACAAACCTGAGAGAATTTTCCCATAAAATAGCCTAAAGGCATGATACCAAGAATCCACAAAGGCCCACCTGACACCAAATATTTTCCTACCTGAAACTTTTACCAGTAGAAATCCATTCCCAAAAGCTAAGGCATTGTAGCATATCATCTAAAGAATATTTGACCACTACTAGATTCCAACAAGGTGGTATGGTTTATTTTTATTGGATTGCTATACTTAGAAATCCCAGAGTGGAATAAGAGGGAATAGAATAGGATACAGCAGATTTATTTTTAGACTTGGGACTAGCGAAGCAACTAAGAAGTATAGAATGAGGACTGAAAAGACAACTGACAAGCCAGCACGAAGGGATTGGGCATCTTGAAGTTAAGAGAAAAGAACATGAGGTGTCAGAGGGTCACAAAAAGGCAAGGAGAGGTAAAAGGTCACATACAATTGAATTCAACAAGTGCTATCAAAAGTTATGAACACAAGTGACATTTCTGTCATGAGGAGCTTGCAATAACATGCCATATTTTCATAGCCTCTTGCCTGCTGACCCTCCATACATTATTTGGCAAATAACCGAATGAATAGGTCTGTGATGCAGCTGACAAAAATGCAGGCTACAGCCAAGTTGTGGACACTGTGGAACTGAGTAACCCACAGAGGGTACCAACCTTATCAGCACAGGCCTCCAATCCAGGAGGGCTGGAGCTAACCAGCCCTATTCTGGTCATAACTCCAGCGGCATCTGTATAAGCAAGCTCCCCACAGGGCTCCAGAGAAAAGTGTTTCCAGATAGACTGGCTTCTCCCACAAATGGTTTTATAACTGGTTCTCACTGACCAGGCACAGGTGTGAATGGAGGCACTGCAGGAAGGGAGACATTTTTCGCACCAAATAGTGAAATTGTGCAGTTGGACTGAAGCCGGCTGCAGAGCAAACCCATTGAAAGTGTAAGCGAGTTCATGTCTGCCTGCCCTCTGCTTCACAATCACTTAGTATAGTTATAAATATTTCTGTCCCTCCATTTGAAAATACTTCCCGTTTCTACATTATCCTTTCTCTGTTCACTCTTAAGTCTTATGAATAGCAATACAAGTATTTAAAGAACAATTGTGGTTTTTAAGAGTCTCATCTCTACTCCCTTGATTTAGATTTCTGTAAGGCTCACAAAGTTATTACTTTTGGTTTAGTCTTGGTGGCAGAAATGCTTTAATATCTGAGCTCTCCAAAACAATTATAATGGAGTGAAGGAAGCCACTTCTTTAAAACCCAGGTCTCTATTTTAATCATTTTCATTCCAATTTGCAAAACAAGTGTATGCTTAAGGAGTTTGACACCAAGATTCAAAAAAGGAGTATATAAAGGGACATGCCAGCATCCATGTAATTTATTTTGCTAGCAAGAGATACCTAGGGGTAAAAACTAGTACAGTCCACTGCAAAGTGTCCAGGGTGACCCATGCAAACCCATTTAGTATCTTTATAGATAAGCCTCCCATTTTCTCTTCAAGACAACCAGGAAGAAACTCTGGCCATACCTATCTGCAGTGAAAACAAAGCCTTAATAGTTTATAAATTCCCATAAGAAGATATTATTATCAACAATAATTATATTATCATTTTAGGAAAAAAAGGACATTGTGTGAAGTAAAATTAGAGTCTGATAGCTGTGATCATCACAATTTCTTATTGGGGGATAGGATATAAAGCTATGTATAGAATTGCTGATTCTGCAATTCTGGCCCAAATTGAAAATCCTGTTAGGTAAAATGGCTAATTAGCACATGAGAAAATATACAAGCTCCAGATACTTTAATGACATTTCTTTCCATTACGTTCTTTGCCTGAGATGTGCCCCATAGTAGTTTATTATGAGGTTGTGATTAACAAATTAGTAAAACCAGATGTTTTAACTATGTCGACTAAAATGTCAGGCACTTTTACCACCAGCTGTTTCTTCCGTTTGAGAGTCAACAGGGCAATTTTGGGGGGCAATTCATGAAATGACCACTAGAGGGAGAGCTGTCCAAGTTTTTGTGTAGTAATTATGTTTCCTAACCTCTAAACCTAAGGATTTATTACTGATGAACCTCTGGCTGCTGGGGAAGAGATCACAGCACATCCTAGGGGATGCACCACTGTAGGTGACAAGGGAACTCAAAAGTTTAGAATGCACCGGAGACCTTACTGAAACCAGGGAATCAGGCTACATACATACACTGGGGGAATGGTCCAGAACAAAAAGGTATAACAGCAGCAGCTATGGGTATTTGTTGACCACTCAGTACAGAACAGCTAAACACTGTGCTAGGTGTTTTACACATATTTTTCTCATTTTATTCTCATGTCAACTTGGAGGGGAGGGACTCTTATTATTTCCATGTTACTTATGAGGAAAAAAAAAAGCTGAGAGATTTTAAGTCACTTGCTCAAGTTTACTGAAGTTGCGGTGACAGACTTCAGACCCCAACTCAGATAAGTTAGACTCCAGAACCTATAATGTTATTCACTGTGGGTTCTGTATGATAATTCCTAGACTTCACTTCATCCCAGCTCATGAGCCAGTAAAAGATATAAATGTGCTTGGTTCTATCGAAATTGTCATATATATTCCACAGAGTTCATGACCGTCAAGTAGAGTAGACCTTTACAGCTGAGTGATATTACATCCCAAAATAATAACCATTGCGGGAGTACTAGCCATCAAAAAATGTATGCCAATTATTTATCTATGAATTACATACAGTATGTAGAGATTAAAGAATGATAAATAATTCATGTACTTGATGTAAACTCCAAAGATCAGATCTGCACTTTAGATAAACTGTATCTGATCCACATCGATCTATTTATTTTGCATTATACTTACTGAATACAATATTATGCTCCCTGTTCTTAATATTTTAATGTGGGAGTGGAATGCCTTCTATTTCTGACTCAGACTCCCCACCCCACAAACACAAATTTCTATGTATTTATACCCACCACAGTGGACTCTGTCTCAAGTGGGTACCCCACAGGCACAAACAAGTCAAATTCTCTCAAAAATGAATGGCCTAAGCCCCTGCTGCTGGACCCATGCCTCCTTGCTCCCACCCTAAAATATGGACAAAGCTGTTCTTCAATCAATAGAAAAAAATACTGATTTTTGAAATTTCATCTGTGCGTCAGTGTCCATCAATTTATAGTTCCCCAGCTCTATAAATCCAATAAATGGTTATTGCTTTAGGTTTTTAAAAGTACTTTTACATATTTTAAAAATTGGACTATATGCTTCCTTTTCACACTTTCACTCCCTACTACTTGTCAATGGGAAAGTTCTGCCTAAATGAAGTCCTTCATCTCATTTCAACCTAGCGATTAGGCTTAATAATGGGCTGACGAACATCTTCATTTCCCTCTCATCATAGGATCTGTGTGATGCTTTGTCAAAATCATTTTTTTGATCTTTACCCAATGAATGAGCCCAATTACATTGTGGAGGTGAAGCCACAGTCAGGCATTATAACCAACTCCTCAACTCCTGATTACCTGAGGCCGGATAAGTCTCCTTGGGAATTAGCCATTAGCTCTTCTCAGATGAAGTGATGTTAATGCAACTGTGACTAAGGGAGATAGGATATCAGCACTGCCAACCAAACCCTCAAACAGGCTTTCTGCTATCCCCTGAAATCCTGGATACTTGGCAGTGAGCTTCTCTCCCCTCCCAAACCTGCTATGCCTGCCATGTTTGCAGTCTTTCCCGCCAAAAACATTGGGAGTCATCCCTGAATCTTACCATTCCCTTCCCACCAACCTTCCCCTATTCCTCCCACGATATTAAGCCTTGCCATTTCTTTTCTTTTCTTTTTTTTTTTTTTTGAGACAGAGTCTCACTCTGTTGCCCAGGCTAGAGTGCCATGGCATCCGCCTTGCTCACAGCAACCTCAAACTCCTGGGCTCAAGCGATCCTCCTGCCTCAGCCTCCCGAGTAGCTGGGACTACAGGCATGCACCACCATGCCCAGCTAATTTTTTCTATATATTTTTAGTTGTCCAATTAATTTCTTCCTATTATTTAGTAGAGATGGGGTCTCGCTCTTGCTCAGGCTGGTTTTGAACTCCTGACTTTGAGCGATCCACCCGTCTCGGCCTCCCAAAATGCTAGGATTACAGGCGTGAGCCGCCGCGCCCGGCAGCCTTGCCATTTCTGAAAAGTTATTCAAATCTTTCTCCTTCTTCTCTATCTTCATAAATACTGAAGTCTAGGCCCTTCTCATATCTTGCAAGGATTATTTTAATATTCTTTTTTTTCAGCTTTATTAAGTTTTAATTAACAAATAAATATTATATTTATGGTATATAACATGTTTTGATATATGTATACATTGTAAAATTATTTAATCAAGCTAAGTAGCATATCCATCGCCACACATAATTATTATTTTTTGTGGTGAGAACATTTAAGATCTACTCTCTTAGCAGTTTGCAAGTATACATTATTGTTAACTATAGTCAGCATGCTATACAATAGATCTCTTGAACTTATTCCTTCTGTTTGACTAAAACTTTGTACCCTTTATCCAGCATTTGCCCATTTACCACTCTCACACCTGGTAGCCATCATTCTATTCTCTGTTACTCTAAGTTCAGCTTTTTTAGATCTTACATACAAATTAGATCAAGCAGTTGTGTATTTCTTTGCTTGGCTTATTTCACTTAACATAATGTCCTCCAGGTTCATTCATGTTGTCACAAATGACAGAATTTCCTGCTTTTTAAAGCCTGCAAGTATTCCATTGTGCTTTTATACACACACACACACACACACACACACACACACACACTTTTTTTTATCCAATCATTTGTTGATGAAAATAGGTTGGTTTTGTATCTTATTTGTTATGAATAATGCTGTGAATTCCTCTAGAATACTTATGGTTTCCTGTCTTAGATTTAAGTTTGTTAAGTCTGTTATCCATCTTCAATTAATTTTTGTAAGTGGCAAGAGATAAGGATCCTCTTTCAGTCTTCTACATGTGGCTGTCCAATTTTCCCAGCAACATTTATTGAATAGGGATTCTTCCCGACCCTCGCTCCCCATATATTGCTATTTACTTTGCGAAAGATCAGATGGCAATATGTGGATGGTTTTATATGTGGGTTCTCTCTTCTGTTCCAATAGTCTCTATTTTTATGCCAGTACCATGCTATTTTGGTTACTATAGGCTTATAGTATAGCTTAAATTCTGATAAAATGGTGCCACCAGATTTGTTACTTTTGCCTAAGGTTGCTTTGGCTATTCGGACTCTTTTCTGTTTCCAAAAGCAGCATAGAATTATTTTTTCTAGATCTCTGAAAAATGACATTGGTATTTTGATGGGGATTGCATAAAATCTATAAATCAATTTGGGTAGTATGGACATTTTAACATGTTGATTCTGCTGATTGATGAGCATGATATGTTTTTCCATTTGTTTACATCATCTGCAATTTCCTTCCTCAGAGATTCCTCTTTCTCTTTGTAGAGATCTTTCACCTCCTTGGTTAAATGTATTCCTAGGTATTTTATTTTCTTTGTAGCTATTGTGAAAGGTATTGAGTCTTTGATATGATTCTAAGCTTGACTGGTGTTGGTGTATAGGAATGTAACTGATTTCTGTAGATTGATTTTGTAGCCTTAGACTCTGCTGAATTTATTTATCAATTCCAGGAGTCTCTTGGTAGAATATTTGCAGTTTTCTACATATAAGATCATATCATCAGCCAAGAGCAATAGTTTGACATCCTCTTTCCCCATTCTGATTCCCTTAATTTAATTCTATTGCATGATTGCTCTGGCTAGGACTTCAAGCACTCTGTTGAAGAGAAGTGGTGACAGTGGAAATCCTTGTCTTCTTCCAGTTCCGAGTGGGAATGCTTTTAACATTTCCCCATTTAGTACAAAAAAACCCACAGCCAACATCACACTGAATGAAGAAATTGATCTTTTTTCCCACTGTGTGTTCTTGGCACCTTTGTCAAAGATCAGTTGATTGTAAATGTTTGGGTGCATTTCAGGGTTTTCTAACCTGTTCCATTGGTCTAGATGTTGTTTTAATGCTAATACAATGCTAATTACTATAGATTTGTAGTATATTGTGAGATCAGGTAATGTGATATCTCCAGCTTTATTCTTTTTGCTCCTTTGTTTTGGCTATTTGGGATCTTTTGTGGTTTCATATAAATTTTATGACAATTTGTCCTATTTCTGTGAAAAATGGCATTGGAATTTTGATCGGAATTTTGCATTTTATCTGCAGATTTCTTTAGACATAGACATTTTTAGTAGTATAGGTAGTATAGACATTTTTAAAATATTAATTCTTCCAATCCATGAAAATAGGATATCTTCCCATTTATTTGTATTTTCTTAAATTTCTTTCATCAATGTTAGATAGTGTGTGGCACACATATCTTTAACCTTGTGGTTAAATGTATTCTTAAATATATTTTGATGCTATTATAAACAGGTTTTTAAACTTGTTTTTTTTTTTGATAGTTTGTTGTTAGTGTATAGCATGCTACAGATTTTGTGTCTTATTGCTACAATATCTTTCTAAATGATATTCCAAATTTTCCATTCCAATCTGTTATTTAATCTGCTACTAAAGTAATCATTTGCATGGCCATATCTTTTTACAGCTCAAAACCTTCAGTGGATTCCTGTGTGTAAATCTATAAGCTTATCTCCCCTGGCTCACCTAGGGTTGCCTGTCTTTTCAAACTCTAGCAACAATTATGTACACATCCCATACTTCAATCAAATACTCACAATTCCATGAACAGGCCATTCATTCTTCTGTCTTTGCTTTTTAGGTTCCTTCCACTAGAACATTTGTTTCCTCTCTGGTTGTCTATTGAGATCCTATTAATTTTCAAAAACCCAGCCTCAAATGCCACTTCTCTGAAACTGTACTTCCCTGCCCCATGTGAATTCTTTCCCTTGTGGTGCTCTTAGCATGTGTTTGTCTACAGAGCTCCTTCTCAGTTAAATGAGTTTCTCATTATCCCTATATGCCTAGGACAAGGCCCAATGTATTATACACAATGGATACATATTAAATCTTTATAGGATAAAAATATATGTATAATTGTTTCCCAAATTTACTGATAATCAATAGTTGTTTGCATTTGTCAAAGATATCACAAGATGCCATAAGATTTTTCCCAGTGCTCCACAACCTGAGCAGTGATGTGTCCAAACTTTAATAGAAATGTCAAAGGATCAGCTCCAATATACAAAATGTGCTCATACTAACCTAAGACTGCCACGTGTCCATTAGCTATTATCATCAGAAATAGGAATAACAAAATAATCTCTCTACTACTCCCCTATTACAGAACTTACAATTCCCTACCCGGTAAGTCAAAATCACCAAGTCAACCACCCAAGTCTTCCAATTCATCGCTACCCTATCAAAGCAGCTGTTCACCACTCTCCAAGAGAAAATCCCTCCTGTAGACAGGCTGACCTCCTCCCTCCCTGGCATTCCCCTGAGCCCACATTGTCAGAAAGTAGTTATTCTGTGGGCCCTTGCCCACTAGGCTATTTCTGTCTTCACCCTCATACCATTTCTCTCAACTTCCATGCGTATCCCATCTAAATCCTAGTCATGCCCCGAGATTAATTTATATAAGGTTCAAGTTAGAAGTGTCATCTCGATTTTTCTAACATACTGATTTGTACATTAGTCAAACTCAGACGCTCCTTGTGTTTCTCTTTTTGTTTTTTTTTTTTTTAATCCACCATCTTCTCTCAGTACCTCCCAAATCAGACAATTAGTAGGCCTTACTGAATATAGGTTTACAATCATTCCTCTGTATCTGTGGGGAATTGGTTTCAGGAATCCCTCCCCCCCTGAAGATACCAAATCTTTAGATGCTTAAGTCCCAGATATAAAATGGTATAGTATTTCAATATAACCTACATACATCCCCCTGTATACTCTAAGTTATCTCTAGATTATGCGTAACGATGAATACGATGTAAAATGCTATATAAATAGTTGTTAACTTGTATTATTTTTATTGTTGTATTGTTGCTTTTTTTTTCTTCTAACATTTTTAATCCACAGTTAGCTGAATCTGTGGATGCAGAACCTGAGGATACAGAGGGCCAATTGCTTATATTCTCAGACTGTGAGAACTCACATAATGAAGTATTAAACAATTAAGTATTAGCAGAGTTAACTGCTTTGGTTAACTAATTTTCACATTAGCTGGAAATTAATCTTTGGATTGTTGCAAATCTTTTCCAAAACATCTGAATCCACTTTTCTGCCATAGTAAGTAGAGAATTGTGAAGAGAATAAAATCCTTATGGATTGACTGAAGATTTGTCAGGCCTATGAGGTCATCATCCTGGACCACAATGCCAAAGTGATGACAATAATATAGAGCTGGCTGGGGATCAGAAAATCTAGGTTCTCATTCCACCTCTGCCTCATTAACAAGGTATCTTATTTTGGGAAACCCAACTTCTATTCCTGAAATAAATGAAGGTGTTCAAGTAAACAATTTTATTGGTGCTCTAACCCCACACCAATGAAATATATTATCTGATAGTTTTTGAGGTCTACACTCAAGAAGACAAACTGCATATGTACTCCCTAGAAAAATTTCCCCTGGTGATTTTCTTTTTGATTTAATTGTGAAGTTAACAGAGAACTAAAATGAATATTACAAATTCCCATGATTTTACCATCCAAATTAATGCTTTTTTTCCAACGCTCTTTCAGTAGCTTTGTTTTATTAAAGAAATAAAACATTGCAGATATCACTAATGTCCCCTTTATCCAGAACACAGGGTTCCATTCTCATCTACAACCTGTGCTGCACGGTAACCACTATTCCATTCAAAATTTAAACTCTTGCATGAATAGGTTAAGTATCTAGAAAAAAAATTTTAGTGACTAAAAGTTTAACTTACAAGGGAGGGGTATGTAGGTGGGAACAAAGACCAGTTAACTGAGGGATCTTGTGACGTGTACTCCAGTGACCTGGGGTCTCAGAAAGTATATGTAGAGAAGTGCACACACCTATAAGTGCTGAGAACAGTGCCTGGCATAGAGATGATGCTCAGTAAGTCCTTCCTATAGATACTGCTACTGCTTATGTTAGTTACATATTTATTTTGTTAATTCTTCTACTGAACTTCTCATATTTACATATGATTATGCACATTATGTAAATATAAATTACTTTTATTTCATATTTATATTATGAACTATTCTAATATACAATACTGTGTTTTCACATATATTAAATTATATAATAGCTTAAAATAATATATATTTATAGTATACATATAAAATATACAATATGTGTATATTTACTATGGACCATTATCATATATATACTTGGTGTATGACTTAAATTCCAATATTATTACAGATTGTATATCACATATTTTATAAATCAAATTTAGATACATTAGGTTGGATATATTTATAGTTTATACATTTATATTTATATAATGTACTTATTTTACATTTCATAGTTATATAACATATATAAAATATATTGTTATAACTAAATATATATAAATTACTTTTATATGTTAATTATAATAGGTTGAATCATATAAAATTGCTGCTTTTATAAGTTAAAAAGGCCAGGCGCAGTGGCTCACGTCTGTTATCCTAGCACTCTGGGAGGCCGAAGCAGGCAGATTGCACAAGGTCAGGAGTTCCAAACCAGCCTGAGCAAGAGCGAGAAGCCATCTCTACTAAAAAAATAGAATGAAATTAATTGGTCAACTAAAAATACATATAAACAATTAGCCTGGCATGGTGGCACATGCCTGTAGTCCCAGCTACTCGGGAGGCTGAGGCAGAAGGATAGCTTGAGCCAGGATTTTGAGGTTGCTGTGAGCAAGGCTTATGCCACAGCACTCAAGCCAGGGCAATAGAGTGAGACTCTGTCTCAAAAAAAAACCAAAACCAAAACCAAAAATAAATAAATAATAATAATATAAAGGTCAAATATTGTGGGGGCTAATAAAGGTGGCTGACTAGAAGCATTGGACCCTTACCTCCTCCAGGAAGATGAACCAAAATAGTGAGTAGATAATCATACTTTGAATAGATCACCTAGGAGATAACACTGCAATTCAACAGAGAAGTGACAGGAAACACCTAAGGGAAGGAAGGAGAGGGAAGCAAGGCAGCTTGCTTGGCTAGGATAGCTGAGAGCCCTAGAGAGACTCCCCAATGTGGGGAAAGCATAAGTGAGTGACACCCAGTGGTCTACATTCCCACCACAGACTCCTGCAATCCTAGCCACGGGAGAGCCTCTCAACCAACGTAGGCCCTGAGACTAACATAGTGAGATGCTCGGACACTGTGAAATGGCTTGCTCCAGAGAGGGAACTCATACTGGGTGCTAGACATCACGAAACCTAAGCAGCTAAAGCACAGTGCCATGTTGAGAACCCAGCCCACGTCAGACTGCATACTCCCCTGGAGCCCAGCAGCACTTGCATCTCCACACTCCCAGTGTACGACTGACACCCCCTCAACCTCAAAATGCTGCAGCAGGGCAACACCAGCTGGACGCAGCAGTATTGCAGGGTCTCTAGTACTCTAGACCACAGGGAGTTATATACCTCAGAAAATAGGGGGGAATAGAACACCATGGAGGCAATCTGCAGGACAAAGAAGTCATAATGCATGCTCCCCAGAGCCTGAGAGTTGCCTGTCTGGGACTCCTGATAGCAACCCTACCTGTACCAGCTGCACAGACACTGAATACTGACACATGTTCTGAGGATAGGTTCTCTCTATCCACTGCCAACATGAATGCTGCTGCTGTTGGGACTAAAGTGTGTGCTCTCCAGAGCCTGGAAGCTGCCCATCTGCCACTCACAGCAAGCCAACCCCCACAACAGCATGACCACTGTGCACTAATGTGGCATGAGGACAGGCTGTCCATGTACACTGCCACTAGACTGAAGCATCTGTTCCCCAAAGCCTAAAAGCTGTCCACCTACCTAGGGCTGCTCCCACTGACAGAAACTCCATACCCCAGAAGCAGAGCCCCTGCACACTTGCATGTACCCTGAGATTGGGCTCTCCCTAACCATTGCTGTGGGTTACCTGGCCCTGCCCATCACAGCCCGCACCCTTGCACACCACTGACCCAACCAACATGGCACTGACCCCTCAGTAGGAAAGCATGACACTCAGGTGTCTGGGGATCATCCCATCCAGTCTATCACTGCTAGAAACCATGCATTCCCCCTGGAGGCCTGCAGAGAGGCCCACCAGCCTGGCACTACCATTATCATCAGCACCCACCTGCATGTGCCAGCTGAGAGGCAGGAGTCTGGCCCTCCCAGCTCATCACAGCCACTGCAAACATTAGCAAGTGTTGCCTGGGAGCTCAAGGGTTGTCCTGCCAGTGCTACTAACATCACCTACACCACACATCCTGTACAGATGTCCAAGGTCCCAATCACCTGTCTGGAACACTGCTGCCACCTGAGCAAACCACATGGAAGTCCAAAAATCAGCCTGCCTGGACCCGTTAACACTGGAGCCCATGTATACCACCTGAGGGCCCAAGAACAAGACATGTTTGTTGCATTGCTGCCACCACTGGAGTCTGAGTACTGGCCCACCTGGCATCCTCATTCCCAGAAAAACTGCACCACAGCCTCCACCAACAAATGCAGCCTAAGACACTAATGACTCTGTGATGCTACTGACACTGTTTATAGCCAAATAAATTATACAGAGACTACACTGCTGCATGAACCCAGAATTAAAGCTAAAATACCCATCTGAGCCATCACCATAACCATACATTTCAAAGAAAAAATCTTCTCTTATGAATGACAACCCAAAAAAAATGGAAGAAATGATGATTTCACCAGATGCAAGGATATCAACAGAAGTAGACATGAACACAAAGAAACAAGGAAATATGACACCTCCTAAGGAAGATAATAATTATCCAGTAACAAATCCAAACAAAAAAGAAATTTATGAAATGCCAGAAAAAGTATTCAAACTAATTATATTAAAGGAGCTCAGGGAGATATAGGAGAACACAGAGAAACAATACAAAGACCTCAGAAAAAGAATTCAGGGTATGAATGAGAAATTCACCACAGAGACAGATACTATAAAAATACCAGACAGAAATCCTGAAATTGAAGAATTCAATACATGAAATAAAAGATACTTTTGAAAGAGCCAACAATGAAGTAGATCACACACAAGCAAGACTTTCAGAACTTGAAGACACGACTTTTTGAATAACCCAATCAGATGAAAAAAAGAAAAAAAGAAGAAAAAAATTAATGAAAAAGAATGAGCAACCTGACTTATCTGACATATGGTACACCATAAAGTGACCAAATATTTTAATTTTGAGTGTTCCAGAAAATAAAGAGAAAAACAAAGGCACAGAAGACATATTAAATGAAATAATAGCTGAAATCTTCCCAAGTCTAGCAAGAGATTTAGATATCCAGATACAAGAAGCTAAGAGATCCCCAAATACATACAACCCAAAGAGGTCTTCTCCACAGCACAGTATAGTCAAACTGTCAAAAGCCAAAGATAAAGAGAGAATTATGAAAACAGAAAGAGAAAAGCATCTATTCATATATAAGGGAACTATCATCAGACTTAACAGCATATTTCTTAGAAGAAAACCTACAGAAAAGGAGAGAATGGAATGATATATTCAAAGTGCTGAAAGAAAAAAAAAACCTGTCGGAAAGAATACTACACTCAGCAAACTTATCCTTAATAAATGAAAAAGAAATACAGACTTTCCCATAAAAGCAAAAACTAAGGAAATTCATCACCACTAAACTGGCCCTACAAGAAATGGTTAAGAGATTCCTATATCAAACAGTGAAAGAATAATAACTACCATCAGGAAAATACACAAAAGTATAAAACTCACTGGTAGAGCAAACACACAAATGAGGAAGAGAAAAGACTGACACAAATGTTGCCACTAGAGAAAAACACCAAATAGCAATGATAAACAATAATAGAGAAAGAAAAGAACAAAGCATATACAGAACAACCAGAAAACAATTAACAAAAATATAGGAATAAGTACTCACATATCAATAATAACCTAGAATGTAAACCGAGTGAAATTTCCACTTAAAAGATATAGACTGGTGGAACAGATTTTTAAAACATGACTCAACTATATGCAGCCTATTAGAAACTGACATCAACTATAAAGACATATATAAACTGAAAGTAAAGAAATGGAATAAAGCCATTTCATGAAAACAGAAACCAAAAGTGAGCAGAAGTAGCTAATTTTGTATCAGATAAAACAGACTTTAAGTTAAAACCAGTAAAAAGAGGCGAAGAAGGACAGTATATAATGATGAAGGAATCAATTTAGGAAGAAGATATACGAATTCTAAATATATGTATACCCAACACTGGAGCACCCAGATACATAAAGAACATATTAATAGATTAATTAATATTAGTGGCTCTAATAGACTCCAATCAAATAACAATGGAGACTTCAACATCACACTTACACCACTGAAAATATTATCTAGACAGAAAATCAACAAAGAAATACCAAATTTAAACTGCAACATAGACCAAATGGACCTAACAGAAATTACCGGAACATTTTATCCAACATATGCAGAATACACACATTCTTCTCATCAGTATGTGAAACATTCTCCAGGACAGACCACATGTAAGGCCACAAAACAACTCTCTCCAAATATTAAAAATTCAAAATCATATCAAGTATGTTCCCACATTACAAAAAAATTAAATTAGAAATAGAAAGAGGAACTTTGAAAACTGTACAGGTATATGGAAATTAAACAAAATATTCTTGAATGACCATTGGATCAATGATGAAATTAAGGAAAAAAAAAACTTTCTTGAAACAAATGAAAATAAAAATACCAAAACCTTTTGGGATATAGCAAAAGAAGTGCTAAGACGGAAGTTTTTAGCAATAAATGCCTACATCAAAAAATTAGGTTGTCAAATAAACAATTTCATCATGGACCTCAAGGAATTAGGAAAACAAGAACCAAACCCAAAATCAGTAGAAAGTAAGAAATAATAAAGATCAGAGCAGAGGTAAATGAAATAGATACAAAAAATATATAAAGGATCAACAAAATGAAGAGTTTGTTTTTTGAAAAGATAAACAAAATTGATAAACCACTACTGAAACCAAACAAAGAAAAGAGAGCACACCCAAATAAACAAAATCAGAAACAAACAAACAAAAATAATTGATACCAAAGAAGTACAAAAGGTATTTAGGGGTTATTAGAAACTATATGCTAACAAACTGGAAAACCTACAGGAAATGGATAAATTCCTAGGCACATACAACCTACCAATACTTCATCAGGAATAAATAGAAAACCTGAACAAACCAATAACAATAATGTGATTAAATCACTAATAAAATGTCTCCCCCAAAAGAACAGACCAGGACTGCATGGCTTCACTGCCAAATTCTATCGTACTTTAAAATAAGTACTAACATAAATTCTCAAACTATTACAAAAATTGAAGAGGAGAGAATTCTCCCTAACTCATTCTACAGTGCCAGCATTACCCTAATGCCAAAACCAGCCAAGGATGCAACAAAGAAAGAAAACTACAGCCCGATATCCTAATAAGCATAAATGTAAAAATCCTCAACAAAATACTAGGAAACTGAATGCAACAGCACATCAAAAAGATAATACCGCCTGTTCAAGTGGAAATGATCTCAGGGATGCAAGGATGGGTAACCATACACAAATCAATAAACATATCACATTAACAAAATAAAGTATAAAAACCACATTATCCTCTCAGGAGAAGCAGAAAAAGCATTAGATAAAATTCAACATATTTTTGTGATAAACACTTGCAAAAAATTAGGCATTGGAGAAATATACCTAAACACAACAAAGGCTATATATGACAACCCACAGTTAGCATCATAGTGAATGAGGAAAAGCTGAAAGTCATTCCTCAAAGAACTAGCACAACACGAAGATGCCCACTTTCACTACTCCTATTCAACATAGTACTAGAAGTCCTATCCAGAGCAATCGGGTAAGGGAGAGAAATAAGAAAACAACCAAATTGGAAAAAAAGGAAGTCTAATTGTCCCTCTTTGCAAACAATATAATCTTATATTTAAAAAAACCTAAGAACTCCATCCAAAAAACTCTTTGAACTGATAAAAAAATACAGTAAAGTTACAGGATACATAAATAAATAAAAATCAGTAGTTTCTATACACTGATAATGAACTAGCTGGAAAAAAATCATCAACAAATCAATCTCATTTACAATAGATACAAAAAAAACCACCTAGGAATAAATTATAAAAAGAAGGTAAAAACCACTACAAGGAAAACTAAAAAAACACTGATGAAAGAAATTTAACAAGAGAAAACCAAATAGAAAGGTATCCCAAGATCATGAATTTAAAAGAATTATTATTGTTAAAATGACCATCCTACCCAAAGCAATCTACAGATTCAATGCTATGCCTATCAAAATGCCAACAACATTTTTCACAGAAATAGGAAAAAAAAAATCTAAAATTTGCAGGGAACCAAAACCAAGAAAAAACAAAAGACCCTCATCTCTCATCATATACAAAACTCACCACAAAACAGATTAAAAACATAAACATAAAATCCCAAAACTATAAAACTTCTAGAAGGAAACATAGGGAAAACACTATAGGACATTTGTCTCAACAAAGATTTTATGGTGAAGACCTCAAAAGCAAAGGCAACAAAAACAAAAATAGAAAAATGGGACTATATTAAACTAAAAAGCTTCTGTACAGCAAAGAAACAATCAAAAGATTGAAGAGGCAACCTGTTGAATAGGTGAAAATATTTCCAATGTATTGACCTGACAATGTACAAAAACCCAGAATATACAAAGAACTCAAATGAATCAACAGCAAAAAAACAATCCCGTTAAAAAAAAGTGGGCAAAGGACCCAAATAGGTATATCTCAAAAAAAGACATACAGGCCAAGCACGGTGGCCCACACCTATAGTCTCAGCTACTTGGGAGCTACATCCTTAGCAGGATGACCACTTGAGCCCAGGACTTTGAGGTTGTAGTCAACTATGATCATGCCAACTCACTCTAGCTCAGACAACAGAGTTAGCTCCTGTCTCAAAACAAACAAACAGACAACAACAACAACAAAAGGAGAGATAAATGCCCAATAGATACATGAATAAATGCTCAACACCACTGCTAATCATCACGTAAATGGAAATCAAAACCACAATGAGATATGATCTTACCCCAGTTAGAATGGCTATTATCAAAAAGACCAAAATTAACAGATGCTAGGAAGGATGCAGAGAAAAGGGAATTCTTATAAACTATTGGTAGAGATGTAAATTAGTACTGTGGAAAATAGCATGGAGATTTCTCAAAAAACTAAAAATATAACTACCGTAAAATTTAGCAATCCCATTACTGGGTATTTATCCAAAGGAACGGAAATCAGTTCATCAGAGGGATATCTGCACCCTCATGTTTATTACACCACCATTCACAATAGCCAAGATACGAAATCAACCTAAGCGTCCATCAGTGGATGAAGGGAAAAAGAAAATGTATCTATACACAATGCAATACTATTATTCCATAAAAAAGGAATGAAATCTTGTCATTTGTAGTAATGGATAGAATTTGAGGTCATTATTTTAGGTGAAAAAAGCCAGGCACAGAATGTCAAATATGCTTGTTTTCACTCATATGTGGGAGCTAAAAGAACTGATCTCCATACAGGTAGAGAGTACAGTTCCCAGAGGTGGGAAGGGTACATGCATGGGTGGGGTGGGTAAAGAGAGAGGTTGGTTAATGGCTACAAACATACAGCTAAAGGAATAATATCTAATCTTTGATAGCAGAGTAGGATGACTATCGTTAACATCACTATATTTTGTATTTCAAAATAGCTAGAAAAGAGGACTTAAAATGTTCTCAACACATAGAAATGATAAATACTTGGGGTGATGGATATCTTAAATCCCTGACTTGATCATTACACATCCTATGCATATGAAAAACATTATATGTACCCCATATATATAAACAAATATTATGTATCGATTAAAAAAGATAAATCTACGAAAAGGTCAAATACTGACAATTACATATTATTTATCCTAATATACATCTTATATAAAATATAAACATAAATAAACATTTATTATATGAAGTTGTAACTATTCTTAAATCAGGGAATATAGCCAGATAAGGTTGAGAACAGCTTTGTTACTTGATACATATTTTTATTATTTGTTAACACAAATTTGTCCTTGCTACAGCCATTGAGATAGATAACAAAACCAACAAAGCAGCTTCTAGCTTCCAGGCCTTTCTATTGCTGTGCCTAGTACTGTCCACTGTTCCCTCTAATATCCACATGGCTCAGTGGCAACCAAACTTCTTCATCTATCTGTTCAAATAGATTGGGGGTGAGGGGAATTTCCTAGTTCTTACATTGATTCCTGAACTGATCAAGCAAAGGGATCGGTGGGTTAATATCCCTCTCCCATCATCTCCAGAAGTAGTTCCCAGACCCTAAGAACTTCCCTTCATTCCCCCAACCCCCAAACTGATCCACATAGTCAACCTGGAGAACTCCAGCCTCATCCAGGTTAGTGTCAAGGAGGGGTAGTAATGGAAAGGGGAGCTCATCGCCTGCTCACCCACAGTGGCAACCCTGCCTCCTTCTCTCCCCACATGTGTTCTGTATGACCTGTGTGACCTGAGTGGCACAGCTCTGGGGAACCTGGAAGAGCAGGTCAGCCCACATGCCCTTGGGGAGGAAATGCTCATGCCACTGGCACCGTGGAGTACCAGTAGTTAATGACCATCAGAAGGCAGTGCCTTCCAGGAACTCTGTGGGCTGAGGCAGGGCTGGGGGCCTCAGGACACTGGTGGGCCTAGGAAGTACCTGGGGTGCTAGGGCTGGGGGAAGGGGCAGGGGCAGCACCATGAGGGTGATCAAGGGGGCTCCACCCAAGGCCAAGGTGTCCCAGCATTCCCTGCCATGAAAATGGCCATGATCTGAGCACTTCCTGGATATAGCTTGTGTCCATACATGTTAGTGCCTTAATCATAAACAGTTTCACTACCCAGTATGCTGGCCTCTCCTTTTCCCCTCCAGGAAATAGGTATGGTTACAGGAAATTCCATAATGGTACTGTGTCCATTTAGGTTAATATTAGCAGATTATATGTAAATGTGCCAATGTACTGATCGCATAGTTAAAAGGGCATAATTATAGTATATCCATAATACTATTATTTGTAGTTATTAATATATTAGTATCATAATGTTATATGTTAACTAGGAAGCATCACCAGGAAGGCTTGCATTATGCCTCACCATTTGTTAATCAGGGATAATTACCATGCTCCATTATTTGTGCTTGCATTATTAATTACTTATATTATTTGATTATTTCACCTTTAGAGCATCAATTATAATTAATGTCATAAATGATTATAGCATTAAAATTATTGTAATCAATACCATCATTATATTAATTATTCTGTATAACATATCATTATTAATTACAAGTATTAGAGTAAGTGCAAAAGTTTTAATTAATAATTTACTAAGAAGTATAATTAATAATAAATTATTTCTACACTGCTAAGGAGCCCTGGTGTTGTTCCCTTTTCATCTCATCAGAATCACCATAAGTGAAGTAACATGTTAATACAGTTACTTGCATTATTCTAATACTGTATTTACAGAAAAAAAAATACAGCAACTACCACCCCTAGTATTGCTGGTATGGTCTTTTACCCTCTGAGAAATGGTATAATTATATCACATAGTTAATGTTAGCATTACTATTATTATTGCTAATGTTACTTTAGCATCTATTGTAACAATAAATACCAATATAAGAATAATGTTATTATCTGTTCCTGCCTGTGAAATTAAGATGATTTTGGAATAGCAGTAATTTACATTACATTGATACAATAATCACAATTAATACAACTCTTAAGAAATGTGGCATGGATCTGTAAAATGAAATAATTATGAAGCAGTACCACTGATCCTGCTATTATTATTTATATTTATGTTAGTACTATAATTGCAATTAATGCTCCTATAAGGAATCAGCATTTCATGTAAATAAGGGAGAAATTCACATCTTAGAGGGTTTTTATCAAATTTATGAGACTTACAACATGGTATGTAGTAGTAATAATGATAGCAATGGAGACAATAGCAGGAGAGTTTCTTAACTCCCTACTGTGTATCAGACATTGCTTTAGATGTCTTATGCGTTGATTCATTTAACCAGTTTGAGTCTAGGTTCCATTCTCTTAACCACTACTACTCTGATGGGTATTGATAGGAATAATTATCACATGTGACTAATATTTTTTCTAGATATGTAATCGTATTGTTGTATCAGTCAAAAACAAGAGGTTCCCACTTTCTCATCTATAAAACAACTATAGGCACAAGCAGAGGCTGATGCTAAGAACTCAGCTAGGGGTGGAGTGACCAGCGTACAGAGGGATGGTGGGGAATAATTTCTTCCTCCTGATGTTGTCATGTAGTCAGTACACTCAGATGAAGTAGCTCAGGCCAAAAGCATCTGGTATAGTGTTTATATGTAATAAATGTTTCTCAGAGATTTATTAATCATTCAATATGACTCTTAGCTTCCTAGTAGCCCAGGGAAAAAGAATAAGTAAAATTTCAATAGGAAAACAGCAAAGAAAGATATTGTTCCTAGTGTTCAGTAAATGAATGACCCATTCTTCTCTCCAGCTGTAGCACCACCCTCTCAATTTTTATCCACCTGCCCTGTTCTCCCTGCCCAAAGGAAGACACATCCTGTTTATGGCTGTTTCTGTGGCCAGTACGGAACATCACACAGTGGTGCATGGTTCCCAGCCTGCATGGGTCCAACACATACTTGGTTAAGGTCCAGCTCAATACATATGGCCTGGAAGACTGCCAAGGAAATGGAGTGAGTCTCCATCCCTAGGGGGTGAGGGGAGATGAAAGGATGAATGATGATGATGCCTGGATGAATGAGGAACTGAGAGAAGGAACAGGGGAGATTTGTGAATGGGGTGGAGGTTTGAAGGTTTGTCAGCTCCTTCTAGGGAGAATTGGAGGCAGGAGTCCTCTGCAGAAGTAGCAGGAGGATCCAGGTGAAATTTTTGAAAAAGAATTGATTGGATGTCTGTTTAAGAAGCAGTGAGGCCGGGCGCCGTGGCTCACGCCTGTAATCCTAGCACTCTGGGAGGCCGAGGCGAGTGCATAATTTGAGTTCAGGAGTTCGAGACCAGCCTGAACAAGAGCAAGACCCCGTCTCTACTAAAAATAGAAAGAAATTAATTGGTCAACTAAAACATATAGAAAAAATTAGCCGGGCATGGTGGCACATGCCTGTAGTCCCAGCTACTCGGGAGGCTGAGGCAGGAGGATCGCTTAAGCCCAGGAGTTTGAGGTTGCTATGAGCTAGGCTGACGCCACGGCACTCTAGCCCGGGCAACAGAGCGAGACTCTGTCTCAAAAGAAAAAAAATAAGAAGAAGCGGTGAGAAGCCCAGGTATAGCACCCCAACATCAGTTCCACATGCTATTAGAAGGCTGCATGACTGAGTTCCAGAGGGTAAAACAGAGGTGCTATGGTTTACCTGGACACACCTACCCAGGCCAGGCCACAACTTCCTGGTGTGGATTATTTTACCTGTCACTGAGCCTGGGCATCGTGCCAAAACTTTGAAAGTCACAAGGCAGAGACTGCCAGGGTAGGGACATTGAGACAAGCAACCCCAGACTCAATACCGCTACCCCTACCACACCACAAAGGCCTGACATTTTTCCTTTCCTGAAAGAAAACCTCTTCCCTCTGGAAAAACAGAGTTAGATACCAGAGGCCCCATTTTCTTGCTGGCCTCTGTTTTGCTCCTGGCTCTGTCCCTAATCATCCCTAAGCAAATATGCAGTTGGTGCTGACCATATCTCCAGGTCATTTAACGTGACTCAGGTGTGTCTGGAAAGACACCAGAGATTTCCCTACCGCGTACGTAGTGCCATGAAATTCCGGAGTGGCAGGTAATATACTCGTTTAGGTGGCCAGGTCGGGAGGACAGCTCTGCTCATTCTGTTTTTAGGAGATTTGGGGTTGGAAGAATATTAAGTCCCAGAACACTCAGGACCTTTTGCCCTCTCGCCGAGTCATTATAGTTCAGTTTCTGGGGCCCATCAACAGCACCTAGACCCCCACCCCAGGGTACGTCACTCATCTTCTGCCTCAACCAAAACATGAGCTCCTGGACCCTCCTTTGGCTAAGAGTATGGGGAGAGTCTTTAGAGCTGAGTGTTCCCAACAAAATACTAAGTCCCTGCCCCCAACTCCATAAACACTCTTAGTGGAAGCAGAAATTCTAAAATGACCCCCTAAATACTCACCCGTATCCCCAACACCTGTGAATGAGATATCACTTCTGTGATAATGTTAGGATCTATGGCCCAGCTGATAGCAAAACAGGGAGATTATCGAGGTGAGCCTGACCAAATCACATGAGTGCTGCAAAGCAGAAAGCTTTCTTTAGCTGCAGAAGAAAGGGAAGTCAGAGAAAGTTGAAGTATAGAAAGGACTACAAGCACAAATGCTGACTCTGAAGATGGAGGGGGACAACTGAGAAGGAATGGCAGCAACATGCAATGGGAACAGACCGTGGCTCCTGGCTAACAGCCAGCCAGGAGACAGGAGCTCAGCGATTTTATCAACAAACTGAATGAACTTGGAAGGGGAGCCTTCCCCAGAGCCTCCCTGTAAGAGCTCGGACTGGGCAACACTTGACTTTGGCTTTGTCAAACCCTAAGCAAAAATCTCAGGTGAGCCCGCCCAGCCTACTGACTTAAAAAAATTGTGAGCAAATAAATTGATGCTGTTTTATGCTACTAAATGTGTGGTAATCTCTTACAGCAGCAATAGGAAATTAATATAACTTTTTAATCCCATGCCTCCTTCCCTTTTCCTATCACAGACTTATCAGTGGCCTGAGGGAGACCCACACATCAGCACTGCTCCTCATCCCTCCAGAAGGATGACAGATTTTGTCCATAGGTAATGCCCCCAGCCTCTTGCCCTTACTGCCTTTGCTCTGCTCAAACCCTTTGCCATCAGGCCTTCAACACATGCCAAGGGGCATTTTACCCACCCAGTTTCCCCTGTCTATCCCCCAAAGGGTGGCTAAGCATAGCTGATGGTGTCCTCACCCCATCCAGAGTGTAAACCCTAAGCCAGAGAAGGGGCTGGATTTAGAGAGATCTGAGATTTGATTCTGTCACATTGTGAATCCTCTGAAAAGATTGCCTGATACACAAATTGCTAGTGGTCAAGGTGGCCAGGATAGGGCATTTCCTGGTTTCCCACCACTAGTCTCCACCCTTCTGGGTCAGTACGGTCCAGGCAGGCATAAGCAGATAAGCAGGCCAGGTGAAAGGGGGTAGAGATTAGAGGGAGTGTGTTTAACCAGGTCTGCCCAGGCCACATACCCCACATAAAGTATTTTTCACTATTTTAGTTAGTACTGAGTTTAGCAGGCTTGGAGCCTTCAACACGAACAAATGGGGATATCAGGCCCAATATCCGCAGCTATGTCCCCTGCCATATGACGGAGGTTAGATCATCTTCCTCCACAGACCCCCAAAACACAGGGCAGTGGGAACAGACTTCCCTTCCAAATACAAATCTAGCCTTCCCTCCCATGCTGCAGGGGGATGAGGAGTGGGGGACATAAGGACATAGAGCAAGCTGTCCCGGGGGCGGGGGGGGAGGTCTTGTTAAATTTGCCACCCGCCATGAGGGTCCACCTTATTCCTGACTTCCACAGTCCTGTTCCCTCTATCCCTGTATGTGACCATCTTTAGTGACACACGGCTCTTGTGCGTTCACATCCACAGACTGCAAACTGCAAGCCAGTTGAGGGTGATTTCAGAGACCCCTCCCCGGAACCTCCTCTCACCATAGGCCCTAGAGGTTTCTGTCACAGGTGCTGTAGGGACATTGTAGGGAGAACTGCTGGGAGTTTGGTCTGCCTCCAGAGATGCCACAGCTCCCATGGTCAAATGGGGCCATTTTGTTTCAATGCTGAGACCAAAAAGGTGAATTGGACATCCTTTTTATTTAGCAGATGTTGTGTCTGAGAAGAGGGGTCTTAGATCCCTCCTAAACCTGAACTTTCTTTTTTAAATCCTCCTGTATGTTTTGTTTCAGTCCTGCTGGCTCAGCAACTCCCTGAAGGAATATGAGTTTAATGACAACAGGTGAATTCTACAAACTTCTACCATTGCCTGAGATTTAGAGAGATCTGAGATTTAATTCTGTCATGCTGTGAATCCTCTGAAAAGATTGCCTGATACACAGATTGCCAGTGCCTGTCACCTTCTTAACTGGGGACCCCAGGTCCAGGCTCCAATCTCTGACTGTGCCTTGACTAATGCTGTGTGACTTCCGGCCAGTGTCTAAACCTCTCTGAATCCCACGTCAAAAATAATTTAAAGAAGCAGGGCTTCATCAAAACCCTCATGAAGTCCAGGTCTTTTCTGACCCTTTAAACTATTCTTTGCCTAATTCTACAGATTCTCAAATGGAATGAGATGCTAGAAAAGTCTAGAAAAGTCTAGACAAGTAGTATAGCATGAGGTTAAGGATTTGGGCCCTGAAACTACGTGCAATTACCACTCCTGAAATGTCCTAGCGGTGTTTTCTTAGGGAAGTCATACCAACGCTGCTGTGTTTCAGTTTCCATGTCAGCAACTGAATAATATTTATGCCTAATTCACAGGGTCAGTATGAGTATTTGATGATGAATACATGCCAGGCACTTATAACAAATAGTTCTAACTTCTAGTAAGCATTCATGTATTAGCCATTGTTAATACTAGTAATAGTAAATACAATTTGATTTATAATGGTAGCAGTGATGATCCTTTTGAGTAATATAATTTGTTATATTGCAAATGTTTATTCTGATAATCTCCCCTTAAGATGTTATAAATATTTTCATGCACTCATTTGTAATTTTTTTTTCTATTAGCATGATATTTGCATACTGTTTTCACCTGACAAATACAAATGATTCAAAAGACTGTCTTTGTTTTACATCTCTTTGGATGGGGTCATTGTTGGGAAGCTGCATAGAAGCTTTCCTAACAAGGTAGAAGCTGTGGCTACATATTGACTCCAATATCATCAGGTGACGGGGAAGCGGGGCCTGAGACAGACACCTTGCTGGTGTCTGCTGGCTTTCAAAGCTGCAACATAATAAAACCTGTTCTTCCTGACCATGGCTGGGACCAGCTCAACTTACAGGAGGAACAAGCAAAACCTACTCCCCCATCACCGCCATTCACGAAGTTGTGTTCAGTGTGACAGAAAAGTGAAACGCTTCCCAACCAAAGGCTTTAGCAGGATTCACCTCCTTTGTGTCACCTTTTAGGGTGTTCAGGAAATCACACAATTATACTGAATAAGACTGTTGGGCCAGGCACGGTGGCTCACACCTGTAATCGTAGCAGGCGTGCTAGGCCTCATGGGACGCCGAGGCAGGTGATCGTTCAAGGTCAGGAGTTCGAAACCAGCCTGAGCAAGAGCGAGACCCTGTCTCTACTAAAAATAGAAAAGAAATTAGCTGGAAAACTAAAAATATATAGAAAAAATTAGCCAGGCATGGTGGCACATGCCTGTAGTCCCAGCTACTTGGGAGGCTGAGGCCAGAGGATGGCTTGAGCCCAGGAGTTTGAGGTTGCTGTGAGCTAGGCTGACGCCACGGCACTCTAGCCTGGGCAACAGAGTGAGACCCTGTCTAAAAAAAAAAAAAAAAAAAAAAAAGACTGGCAGTATTCAGACTGGAACTTGCAACATTGGCTCTCCTCAGTCTCTAGCTTGCTGATTATAGATCTTAGGACTTATTGGCCTCCATAATTGCATGGGCCAATACTTTTTAATCTCTCTCTCTCTTTCTATACACATAAACGTATCCGTGAGTGTGTGTGTGTGTTTGTATCTCCTATTGGTTCTGTTTCTCTGGATGACCCTGACTAATTAATATTGAATTACATACATTATCTCATTTAATCCTCACCAAAACCCTATGATTAGTTCCATATTAGATAAGGACACTGAAGCTCACAGAAGTTAAATTGTGCTGCCCAAACTTTTCCATGTTATTATACGTATAGAACATGATAAGATGTACTGCCTCATTTGAATAAAATGACAAAGCTTCTGGTAGACCAAAGTGACCGGCCATAATAGGCCTTACTGGCCTCACTAAGGGCTGATGGATCAATGTGTTGTTATCCCTGTTGCCTATCTCTGGCATACTGGTTGGGAATCACAGGGTTAAATTACTTAGCCAAGATCATATATTTGTTATAGAAGCAGAAGAGGCAAAACATTAAGAATAACACACACCTAAGTTAGAATTCACAGTCTACCATTGCCTGAGCTGTATGACTTTGGACAATTAGAATTACCTCTCTGTGCCTCGGTTTCCCCATCTGTAAAATGGGAATTATAATAGTGTGTTCCCCATGGGTGATTAGAGAAAGAAATGTAAATTATATATAAAGCAATGAACATAGATCTTGGTGCCTAGAAAACACTCTTTAAATACTAATATTGCTACTAACAATAGCAAGAATACTAAAGCGACAAACCAGGATGTCTCTGACTCCACAGTCCATGTTCATCTCCTGAAAACATACTTCCCCAGCTTTACAAGTTTTGTAATGAAGCTGTCCCACTTCCATTGCAAGTGAGGCTATATTGTGGGGGGAGTGTATGTGGAGGGGTAAGGTGGGGCGGGGGTGCCATGCTCTATTAGCTTTGCAGCCCTTCCAAAGCTGTTCTGACACAATTGCGCTTGTATTGTCATGTCCTGTTATACTGACTCATCAGTGAACTGAGTGAACCAACCAAATTGACTAGGTGCTTAGCCATCTTAGCTATAGTGCGAGAGCCTGGCATTGCAGCTGGAGCACGTCTATGAGAAACAGGGCTGAAAAAGCAGGAAAAACAAAACTGACCGAATGAAAGTAATTGTATCTCCTGAAATTTCATCTCAGTCCATATAGCTGGCTCACAGAGTCAGGAAATCAATCCTTAGGAAGAGGCCCCTTTGGAAAGGTCAGCAAAATTGTTAGTCATAAAATGATCAACACTCACACTTCTTCATCCCAGAGTACTGGGCCAACCCATTCCCCCACCTCATTATATCTGAATATCAGAGTTCAAACTGTTGTCTCACCGCTTCAATCAGGGATCTGGGGATTCCTTGATTATAGAGTCAGACAAGAGGTGAGAGAAGTTGGAACACCAAGCCCAGCTTACCTAGTTATCTGGTTGAAGTCAGGCAAGATAAATCCCACAGAGTAATAAGGATGACAAAGATAAACAGACAGAAGTAATGTAATAATTTAAAATGCAGCTTGTAATATTTGATGGGATTTTTAAAAACTGTCTTACAGTGAGTTTGAATTATGTCTTAACTATACAGGGGTTGCCAATCAAATAGCCGATTCCTCCCCACTCCCCATTAAAAGCACCATCAAGAAGCCTTCTCTTGCATACCTATACAGCCTCAAATCTAGGTCAGTCTGTCCCCATTTCTGTGAAGCAGAGATGTTCTTCTTATTGTGCTGTCAGTCATCCCAGTTCATGTGCTTTCTGATTAATCTAGGATCTGGCAAATTCTCAAAATCATAAGCGTCTAGCATGAGAGGGATGGAGCATAGCTAGCTTCGTGATGAAGAACCCTTTCACCTTTTTTTCTTTTGTGATTTGCTAGGACTTCACTTTTGGAATAGGGGATGGTATCATTCTTTGATTATTTTTCCCAGGCTTAAAGTGATAGTGAAGGCAAAAACTCCTGGCATTTGAAAATGAAGCCAAGCCTGCATACTTTTTCCCCAAATAGCACTGTAGATACTGCATATGCAAAAAGAAAAGGGCCAATCTAGCCTTTATCTCTTCCAGGTATATGAAGCTGAACAGGGCTTGGTGGGTTGGGATGTTAATTGCTATTGGTAGGGGAAGGCATTTTATTTAATCATTCTCTATTTCCTTTATTTATTCACTCACTCATTCATTTTTCAACAAGCATTTATTGAGCACCTATATGTCAGGCACTAGACTAGGCCCTGAGGCTACATTGTCAAATAATATATTGTCCTTGTTTTCAGTAAGCTTACATTCCAGTAGAATTATTAAATAAATAGTTACTGTAAAGATACTAATATGTAATACAATAGGCTTATCATGGGGCAGGCACTATTCTAAGCATTTCGTAAAGTATTAACTCATTTAATCCTTAGAACCCCTTGAAGTAGGTTCTATCATTATTTCCTGTTATTATTAATATGTATAATGACATGAGGATTAAGAAACCAACCCCAACCACTTTACTAGTAAGTGTGAGAGCCAATACTTAAATCCAAGGAAGCTGCTCCAATGGCCATGCTTTTAACCATTAAACATACTGCTTCTTCACTGTAATACCACAGCGGAAACCATGAGGTGTCACAGGACCCACTAAGCCAGATTGGGCGGTCAAGGAGGGCTATCCAGAGGAGGTGACTCTTGAACTAATTTTTGAAAAATGAGGAGCCAATGGCTGGATGAATACAGAGGATAGGACATTCCAAGCAGAGGAAACCACACATGAGAGGTCATACAGGCCTGAAACAATGTGACATGTTCAGGAAACTACAGGTAGTTCTGTATGCCTGGAACATATGGATAAATGTTATAAGAAGATACCAGCGAGGTAAATAAGAGACAGATCATAAAAAACCCTAGGATAGGAAGCCAAGAAGTTTGGCAACTATTGTGAAAGCAATGTGGAGCCACTGAAGGATCTTTAATGATTAGCTTTTTAGAAAGATTATTCTGGTAGAAGTGTGAGTCAAAGACTGGAAGGGGTCAGGACTAGAAGCATAGAGATCATTTATAAAAAAAATTATTAATGGCCAGGCGCGGTGGCTCACGCCTGTAATCCTAGCACTCTCGGAGGCCGAGGCTGGCGGATCATACAAGCTCAGGAGTTCGAGACCAGCCTGAGCAAGAGTGAGGCCCCATCTCTACTAAATAGAAAGAAATTAGCTGGACAACTAAAAACATATATAGAAAAAATTAGCCAGGCATGGCAGCACATGCCTGTAGTCCCAGCTACTTGGGAGGCTGAGGCAGGAGGTTTGCTTGAGACCAGAAGTTTGAGGTTACTGTGAGCTAGGCTGATGCCACGGCACTCTAGCCTGGGCAACAGAGTGAGACTCTGTCTCAAAAAAAAAAAAAATTATTAACATAGTTGAGGTTGAAATAAATTGTGAAGATGAACCAAGGAAGCAGCAAAGAGAGTAGCAGAGGGAATGGACATAAGTAGGAAGGTAGATTGGACCATAAGTGATTGCATATGGAGAATGATGGAAAGGGAGTAGTTAGTGGCTCTTCAGTTTGTTCTTCAATGGCAGTACTACTAAGCTCCCAAATTTTATGTCACAGTTGGTGGCATTCAATAAATATTTTATAATAAATGAAGAATATATAAGTCAGGGCCGGGCGCGGTGGCTCACGCCTGTAATCCTAGCACTCTGGGAGGCCGAGGCGGGCGGATCGCTCAAGATGAGGAGTTCAAAACCAGCGTGAGCAAGAGTGAGACCCTGTCTCTATTCAAAATAGAAAGAAATTAGCTGGACAACTAAAAACATATATATAAAAAATTAGCCGGGCATGGTGGCGCATGCCTATAGTCCCAGCTACTTGGGAGGCTGAGGCAGGAGGATCGCTTGAGCCCAGGAGTTTGAGGTTGCTGTGAGCTAGGCTGACGCCACGGCACTCTAGCCCAGGCAACACAGTGAGACTCTGTCTCAAAAAAAAAAAAAAAAAAAAGAA
>CAUYRT010034564.1:0-19836 GCA_963574885.1 Lepilemur ruficaudatus | reverse complement strand
CTGTTTAGTTTCTCCAACCATCTTAAATGTAAATTCCTTGAAACCTTTTACATCTCCCACCCCCAGCACGTAGTGGGCTTTTACTTCCTGCTGAATTTTATTCTGTCAGGAATTTGTGGCACTTTCACTCAATGCTGCTATGAACTTGATAATTGATGCTCTTCTCTTTTATACCATTTGGATCTCTCCAAACATTACAAATAGAAGGTACGTTATACCTTCTTGAAAGGCAGATGTCATGGTAATTGGTAAGAGTAGAAGAAAATGAGTTAGAAAAATCAAACATCAATTTTTTTTCTCTACCGTTTACTGACTGTGACCCTGAATATGTTTCTTCGTATTTCAGAACTGCTTTCCTGTTCTGTAAAAACAATGGGAATGATAAAAACCACCTCTTAGGTGGTACGGTGAGTAAATTAGGCACTAAATAGAATTTTCTTAGTGTACTGCTTCACATGCACCCTTTGCAGTAAGTATTAATATTAACCCCATCATACCCCTATTTCCCCAGTACCTGGCTCTGTGCTTTACTTTCAGCAATTAATAACTGTTTGCTGATTGATGTTGCTGCAACCATGAGTTTCTCCTACCCTTTTTCTCTCTCTAAAAATTTGTCTGCAAAGGATAGCTTAATTCTCAGTAAGTGAAGCTCTTTATAAGGAAGCATGTGATATTAATTTGCAGGGCTGCCTTAGACATCGTGTAGCATTAAGAAGCAGATGGGAGAGACCACTGTATGAATCCTGCCAAACAATGTAAAAATTCAGCTGCAATTAACAGCTATTTTGGAATGTAAGGGCTAGAGAAACAGCATGCAGTCGAAAATTAATAGCATGCTGTAAACTTCCTTTTAATAATACAATAATTGAGGGTTTGATACAGTTAGACATTTGATGAAACAGTTGCAAGAATGAACCAGTGGATACATTAGAGACAGGATTCTATGGCGTCTCACATTACTCATGTATTCTTGCCTATCTGCCGGGCTAGGAATGAGCAGTTATTTCTTGTTTGGGGTAGTTGAGCTGTAGAAGGTTTTTCTGCAAGGCGCCCCTAGAGGGCGCGATAACTCTCTTCCTCTTACGTTCTCAGGTATGGCTGGGGGCATGTGCACTGTTAGAAAGTGGATCTATTTGAAGCAACAGCAGGACTCAAGTGGCTCAAATTTAACTGCAAATAATTTAGACCCAATTTTTAGCTGATTAGCCTCATAACCTAACACTTACAAAGTGCCTACTGTGTGTAAGTCTTTTTCTATTGTCACAATTTCTAATTAGACATGGTAAACATTAAATTGACCTTCAGTTCTTAAATGTCAAAAGCTGACTTCTAAACCCCAAGGTCAACGGGAATAGTAATTTTAAAATCTATTATTTTATTTACAAGAAGTGTGCTTGTATCATTTCCTAGATTAAAAATGTTTAAAAAACATTCTATCCTTATTTGGTAACTACATCTTTTTAATTTTAATGTTGAGGGTCCTAATTTTCTGGGATGAATTCAGTTTTTATAGTACCACTTCATATATAGATTAAAAAATTGTGTCTTTTTTTACTCAGGCATCCGTTTGAAGTATAGATGTTCCTTAATCTTTGAATAGTGACACTTATTAAACTAATTTAATGCTAAATTGAGGAAGTGTCCTCTTTAAGCCCCCATTTTATTTTTTATAAAAATAGGGATAATATTTGCCCCTCTCTTACATGGTTGTTTTAAGGATAACATGAGACCGTCCACATGGAACACTTAATACAATGCCAATTATAGTAATAAGCACTCAATAAATACCAGCTATTATTATGGACACAAAATTTTGTGTTATAATATTCTAAAACATAAGTTAGAGGCATATAATTCTACCCACTCATAGTTGATTCTAATTATTCTAATTTTGAGGTGTCATTTATCGTTTATAGACATATATATGTAACATGTGATTTGGGAAATAGGTAGCATGGTGGCTATTAGGAAAACACACACACACACACACACAAATCTCCCTTAGTCAATTATTTGGAACTGGAAAATTACATAGAATTTCTTACATTTTAGTAAAACCGGTCCTAATCTGTTTACATGCCATTTTTAAATTTTTTGAGCAAAATATGTTTTTATCTAAGAAATTTTGTTATTGAATCCATAGTGCTTGTTCATCAAGGAAAAATTAGGTAGGGAAATAAAGATTCAAAGGATCAAGGAGATCAGATATCCTCCACATCTCCTCTCTCAAGTCCATCTTCCTTGTACAGGATTAAATGAGTCTCTGAGACACTGCCAATACCATAAAATCATCATACTCAATATTTTATTCTCATCTGCGTCAATCAGTTGGAAAATAAAGGACACCTGACTTAATAAAAAGAAACTCTTCGAGGAACTGCAATACACCTTCTCCAATGTAGCCCCTTTACCCTCAGAATGGAAAGTATAGGGATTAGGCGAGGACTCAGGGATTTGATCGCAGGGTCTGCAGATTTCCATGATCAAAGAAATCTTGCCTCGTCTACGAATCGATGTTTAAGAGTCTACTTTATCAAATTCTTTCCTTTTCTTTCAGGTTTTGATCTGTGTGAGGAAGCTAACTTTCTATCTTCAGCATTTGAAACTTCACACAAATGAAGAAACTTGGGGACTTGTTAGTTAGCAGTGGCACATGGAAAAAGAGAATAAAATTGTTCAGAGAAAAAAAGGACCCACAACTCAAAGCTGGCATCTTGAGGACAATACCAATTCCTTTCACGTTTTGTTAAAAAATTCTTCGGTGAACGGGTGAGACTGCACGTCTGCTTTTAACTGTGGCTGCCAAATTTTACTTCCCAGATGATAATTATGTGGGGTCTTCTTTATCATCTTGGTCTCCCCCTGTGTGCAATCCACACCGTTGTTTTAGCTTCGAAGTATAAATACATATCCATAGGCACATGTGTGTTTGCTGCACTGTTTTTCTGTGGGTGTTTAGTGCAAGGCATACGTGATTTGTGGCTTTGGCGGCCTGATTTGGGTTTTGCCCTTGAGAAAAACTCTGGTTCTGATGTGTGTATATAGTAAATGAAGCATATTAATGGCATAATTGGTACACAGTGGATCATGCCGTAACCCCGGATTGCACAGATACCTCCACAGCTGACTTAGGAACAGCACGTTGCACTTTGCCTCTCGTGACCTCTGAGTGCGCCCTTCCAGGTCAGATGCGTAGAATTGGGGGTTTTCCAGGTCCTTGACAGTAGGTTTTGTTTCAAGCAAACATAATACGCTTACATAATAAACACTGTACGCTACACCTGAAATAAAAATGATTATCCTGGGGATTATCTGTGCCAGTCTCTGCCCCCTCCCAAGAGTACTGCTATATCAAAGCAAAAAGAGGCTTTGAAAGGTGTGAGAATATCCATTTCATCCACTGAATACAAAAGTGGCTTTTGTCAGTTGGAACGGCTAGATAACATATAACCTTGTCCCACTTAAGTGTAACCCAGAATGTCACTTATGAAGGATACTTTCAAATGCCTAGGTCAAAACCTTAACTTGAGCCGAGATGAGTAGACAGTCTTTTGGACCAAGATTCCAGTCCAAAAGACCAGATGAGTATCTGAAAAAGAGAACTCTTTCTTGAATATATTACACTAAAATCACTAATTTCAGCTATGAAGGGAATTGTGGTATCCTAAAAGTGGTGAGTGTGGTTTCTTATCTTAGTGCAACAGAGACTCTGGAAAAGCAGATGTTCTTGTAAGGCAGTTTGCTTCCAAAAAACCAAACTGTTTTCTGAAGGGTTAGCGTGAACCATCATCCTGATTTGCCCAGGACTGAGGGGGTTCTTGCATTATGCAACCTTTAGTGCTAAGACTGGGAAAGTCCTGGGAGGAGTTGCTCACACTATCTGACAGCCCGATACGATCAAACTGAACACAAGAAGGAATTTGGCAAAAAGTTGTTTTGATGGATTTGTGCCATAATCTCATCACTTTGTAGCAGTTAACTCTGCCACTCCAGTCTTCCCAATAATGATTTTCTAGCCCAAGTAATATGTTACTCCATTTCCCAAAGTCCTGATACTTTTCATTATCACGAAGAGATCTACATTCTAAAAACTGCTTAACAATCTCCAGATTCAATTCAATCTCTCTCAAAATACCACCTTCATTTTTCACAGAATTAGAAAAAAATCAATCCTAAAATTCATATGGAACCCCAAAAAAGCTCAAATAGCTAAAGCAATTCTAAGCAAAGAGTGCAAAGCTGGAAACATCACATTACCTGACTTCAAATTATACTACAAGGCTACAGTAACCAAAATAGCATGATACTGGTATAAAAATAGACAGGTAGACGAATGGAGCAGAATAGAGAATCCAGAAATGAAGCCACATGTTTACAGCTAACTGATTTTTGACAAAGATAAGAAAAACATACACCAGGGAAAGAACACCCTTTTCAATAAATGGCACTGGGAAAATTGGATAGCCATATACAGAAGAATGAAACTGGACCCCATCACACCATACACAAAAATAAACTCGAGACGGATTAAAGAGTTAAGTGTAAGACCTGAAACTATAAAAATACTACAAGAAAACCTAGTGAAAACTCTTCTGGACATTGATGTAGGCAAAGTATTCATGACTAAGACCTCAAAAGCACAAATACAGAACCAAAAATAGACAAATGGGACTTAATCTAAAAAGCTTCTGCACAGCAGAAGTATCATCAATCGAGTGAAAAGATAATCTGCAGAATGGGAAAAAATATTTGCAAACTATGTAAACAACAGGGGACCAATATTCAGAATTTATAAGGAACTCAAACAACTCAACAAAAAACCCCACAGATAACCCCATTAAAAAGTGGGCAAAGACCATGAATAGACATTTTTTGAAAGAAAACAAATGGCCAAGAAGCATATGAAAAAAATGCACATCATAATCATCAGAGAAATGTAAATTAAAACCACAATGAGATATCATCTTATGCTAGTCAGAATGGCTATTATTAAAAAGCCAAAAGATAAAAAGATGTTGGCAAGGATGGGGAGAAAAAGGAATGCTTATACACTGTTTGTGGGAATATAAATTAGTACAACCTCTATGGAAAACACTATGGAGATTTCTCAAAGAAGTAACAATAGAACTGCCATTTGATCCAGCAATCCCACTACCGAGTATCTACACACAAAAAAAGAAATCAGTATGTCAAAAAGATACCTGCATTCACATGTTCATTGTAGCACTAGTCCCAATAACATATATATAGAATTGACCTAAGTGTCCATTGATGGTTGACTGGGTAAAGGAAATATGGTATAGATATACAAAATGGAATACTATTCAGCCATAAAAAAGAATGAAATCACATCTTTTGCAGCAACATGGATGGAACTGGAGACCATTATCTTAAGGGAGACAACTCAGAAACAAAAAAGTCAAATACCACATATTCTTGCTTACAAGTGGGAGCTAAATAATGTGTAAAAATGAACATAGTGGAAAATAGACACTGGAGACTTGGAAAGGGGGAGGGTGAGACAGGGGTAGCTGATGATAAATTACTCAATGGGTACAAAGTACATTATTCAGGTGATGGATACAGTAAAAACCTTGACTTTACAACTATGCACTATATCCACGTAACACAATTGTACCCATTAAATTTATACAAATAAAAAAAATTAAAAATAAATCAAAACTGCTTAAATCCCAAAGTAAAACCAGTGTTGAACTCGATGGTTTTCATTTTTTCAACTTGCTTAATTTTTGGTCACTGCCTACAGAAGTTTCGAGTTAAAGTGAACAGTGCCAGGAAAAAAAAAAATGTGCAGATGTCTAATTCTTTGCAGGATTTATAATATTATATAGGAACTATTTTATAGCCCATTACAATAAAATGAGTTGGATTTATTACATGCTAAACAACAACAAAAAATCACAAGTTGGATAGTAATTAGCTTGAATAGACATTTATTTAATCCTTTTACTAGCAAGACAATTGTGATTTTATGCTACAGAGAAACTCATTCTTAAATTTTATATCTGAGTTTGCTTTGCCAAACTCATACTGTTGTTAAGTAGATGGTAACATGTGCTCTTGAGGCCTCCGTCCCATAAAGGACGTGGAAAATACAGTTAATATGAGTCTCCTGCTCATGTTTGCTCGTGTGTGTTTGTAAGCTGCAGAACAAACTAGGTCGGACATTTCTTCTCTGGCAATCATTACCTCCCATTTTTCTCTTTGTCCATCCTTCTCAAAATTCTCTTCCTGAGTCAGGTTTTAATGATACATATTCCAAGGTAGACAACAAGTCAGTTGTTGCTGTATGCATTCGAAAGAGCAATATATAACACCAAGCCTCCACATCCTAAGGCCCAACCAGGATGCAGAAAATTTTCCTGAGGTCTGATCACTCTTCTGAAAGGTCTGCGACACCCTGTGCTCCCAATAAAGAGCAGGTGGCCTGTTTTTTGTCTCCTACCACTGCTTAGTGATACTGTTATGAGGCTATGCTTCCCTTTACAGATCATGGATCCCAACAACACTTGATGACTTATCAATTACTCTTTCTACAGACAACAGAAGTCCTCCTTGAAGGCCCTATCCACAGTTACAATGCCAGCTCCACAAGCCCCACCACTAATGAAAGACTTTGAATCTTCTGTAGCATTTGGTAAAATTCATAAAATACTCCTCATCACCATGGATCAGAAAATATCTTTGCCTTAAACCATAGTAAAAATAAAAGATAAATGCAAATGTTCTCCTAAAGTTATTCTGTTAATAAGCTCAATTGTGGTTAAATTCAAGATACACATGTCTTCGGAGGTATTTAAAGCATCCCCCCGAAAACACAGGCACACACACATGGTGATACAGGATGAATTTTTTCCAGTATTTTCCTTTTGTCATACACATAAATTTTCCTTACCATGAGTGGCAAACTTTCAGGAAAATCCAGAAATACTGCTTTAGTATTATATTTTAAATTTTCAAATTTTGGTGACAAACATTTTAACATGCATCCATCAGTAATGCATGCCTGCAGGTGTGTGTCAGCAGGCTGGGTATCTCAGAGCAGCTGGATTGTCTCTGAGCAAATCTAGACATGAAAGTCATTGGGAGAAGAGAGGAAGGCCTATATTTTGGGCTCAAGATGTCATATCGGGTATTTGTTTTTATATTATTATAGTAGGAGATTAAGATTATTATTTGCCCCAATTTTATCTATATGTATAAATTTATAATGGCTTTATTAGTTACAAATTTTTATTTTACTAAAGCATCTAATAATTCTAGTAAAAATAATTTAATCAAGAAGCCACTGTTTATCAATAAGCAAGCTCGCTCTTTTGTCCATTCAGTTAGTTAGTTTAGTTCATTCTTCTCCTTGGAATAGGATATAAATATTCAGTGTTGATTATTTTCTACTAGATGCTTGATGGTATATGAGGTTCAAGGACAAAGGTCAGCATTACAGGGGATTAAAGAAAACTTTAGTTAAGGAATGGGGACTCAAGTGAAGGATGGGCACCTGTCCTCCCAGTAACAGGGTGGAAATAAAAAGTAAGTTGGTTGTGAAAAGAATATGCACGTATCTACCACACGAAGCCGATGTGACGAAGCACTGAGAGCTGGTGATCAAGCCTGACCCACCTGCCTGGGTAGTTGGTAAAACTTCGTGAAATAATTTACATTGTTTATGTTGAAATAACTTCTGGTATCAAAAGAGTAAAACTGATTTCAGACAACATTTTGCCAAAAAATACATATGTACCCCTTTGGATGGAAGTTACTGAAATAAAAATACAAGGGTAAAAAACCTAACAAAATTAATACCAACATTATTTTGTGTTCTTTTTGACATTATTGCAGCAACAGGATCAAGCAATCATTTCTGCTGGCAATACGCACACATCTTATGACTAGAGGTGAATTTAATCAATCCAGGTAACCACTTTGCTAAAGATTTGTTACACAAACCTATGTTGTATGTAGAAATTGACTTCATAGTGGAGCTCAAAGGACTGATCTTGGAGCCTCCTCACAAACATGAAACAGGCATGATGCATGAACTGTGGTCCAGTCCTGAGACAGCAGTCGCCTGCTGGCCAGGTGCAGGTTCAAGTCTCCCAGACAGAGCGTACTCTCAAAGTTAAAATAACAGCTGGAATGGTTAACAACCTCTAGGTAGTGGTGTGGCCTTCTTCCTACATACACACCCGGTGTATTAACCTTCGCACTTCAAACCAGTCCAGCAAGCGCAAACAATACATTGAGGGAAGGAGAGATAATTATTGGGAAAATAGATCCCCATAGGAGATTGGAAGCTGCCTCAGGGGAAATGGCTTGTTGTAAATACCAAGTCATGAATGCCACCATTTCTGCATCAGCGTGTTCTATTTCTGGTGGCCTAGACACCGTCCGAAAACAAGACTGACTACAGCAGGCGTCCCTAGGATGTAAGTCATACTGTGCAAAGAGGTATAAGTCATCAACAAAATTACTGTGCTTTTCTGGTTGATTTCTCAAGAAGTCTGCACCATGACCAGAGGTCTCTTGGTCTCTTTGGCTATTGTAGGACCACGTGCAAAGGAAAACTATACCAGTTAAAGCAACCCAACCTTTCTGAAAAGCCAACCCTTGAACTCATTTGTATAATAAACATTATGATTTTTAATTCTTTCTGGCACTTTACACCCAGTATTTATTTATTTACTGAAAACAAGCAGTGGAAAACAATCCAATTAACAACACTCGGGAAAATAGTTTAAAGTTGGTGACTCTTTGCTTCCCCTCCATTTTCCTCTTACAATAGCAATTGCAAATGAGCTTGGGATAGACCAAAGTTAAAAGAACGTTTTTGTCTGTTCATTTGTTGTTCCTGTTTTGTTTTCAAGTGGCAGATATAACCAGAAAATATTTAAACTTAGAAAGTATGAAGTTTTGTGATTCAACCTGCAGATCTCAGCATTTGCTCTGGTTCTTTGCCATCAATCATAAAGGTGGTTAATATTTTCTAGTGCAAGATGGTCGATGGAAATGTGGCCCTCTTGTCTGCACACAGGTGTAAATATGAGTGTGCAGTCTCACACAACTTAGTCTTAATTAGAGCATCAACAGCCTCCTTAAACCTTCCAAACATGTTTAGACTAGCCTGCTTTTATTAACTTGGCAAAGGATATTTAGCAGTCCCAGAGTAAACACACGATTTTTATGGCATAACACAATTATATTATTGGAAATGCAACCAGCAATACTGCGGAGTGACGTAAGTATAAAAGAGCATTCTATTTGAAATCTTTAACAGATATTTAACAAATCACTTAATAAAATTTCAGTATTTCAGCACAGTGAAAAATAGATATTCTACACTAAAGCCTCGTGACTATTACTAAGTAAAAGACAACTAGGTTGTGAGATTCTTAAGGATGAGTTTAACGCAGGGTTTCGCAACCTGGGCACTAATAACATTCCAAGCCAAATAATTCTTTGTTATAGAGGGTTGTCCTCGCACTGTAAGAGCTTTATTAGCAGCCAGCCTGGTCTGCAGTGCGTAACTCCGTGCCAACAGTGTCCCACCTTAAGCTTTGGCAAACAAAAGTGTCTCTAGTTGCAAAACATCGCCTAAAGGGCATAATCATTTGCCGTTGGGAACCACGGGTTTGATGTAATACAAAATATAATAAAAGTTTTGTTTGTTTGTCTTAGTTTTTCAAGATTGCATTCAGAATAAGGTCTAAGAAAGTTTGTGAGCACTGTTATTTCAAGATTACAGAGGTAAATACAAATGGCATTGAACTTGTTTTCCAACTTGGGATATTAGAATCAAATTGACGGAAACAGTGCTGGATGAGGGAGGATAAACAGTGGGACAGTGTTACAGTAAGCTCAACAAGCTTTTCAAAGGATTGGCTTGAAGATCTTATCACATTTATTAAGAAATGTGAACTCTAAATTCTAAATGCTGGTTTTGGTGGTAAACTTTACGGCACTCAAGGGTAAGCTGCTGCCTTCTTATCCAGGCAAATTTTAAGGGTGTAGAGACATAACTCAGGTGAGAATAGAATAAAGCAAAACAAACAAAAATAGTATTTTGGTTATTCATGGCTTCTGGGAGGTGGCTTGCAGGGAAATGGAGCCTAGTAGACAATTATGGAAGAAAGCTGAGAAGATGACTTGTCATTTTGTACTTGCCTTTGTAAGTAAGTGAACGGAAGGCTGAGGGAAACTCATTCTCTCCTTGCGGGGGTGTGTGTGTGTTATTTTGTTGTTTTTTCCTTTTTTTTAGACAGGCTCTTGCTCTGCACCCAGGCTGGAATGCAGTGGCATCACCATAGCTCACTGCAACCTCAAACTCCTGGCCTCAAGCAATCCTCCTGCCTCTGCCTCCCAAAGTACTAGGAATTACAGGCATGAGCCACCCCAACACCTGGCCTCTCCTTGTGTTCTTGACACCTCAACTACAACGTAGTTTTAATTGGAACAATCAGTGCAATTGCAGATGAGTATAATCTCCTATTCTTTTCTGGCCCAATGTCCAGTACAGTGTCCTGCACAGAATTCAGTGCTCAATAAAGTTTGATAATTACGGTAAACAGGAAAGCCTAGCTAGGAGCACCATAATTTACCATTTAAAGAGGTCTAGGCAAGAAGGGCAATATCCATAACAGCTAAGAAAGCAGCTTTTCACTAAATCCACATGCCACTGATATTCAGAGATGCAATATAATCTATTCATTGCCAGAAAAAAAAAGGTAAAAGAAAAGAAGAAGGGATTCTGACTTTCCTTCTCATAATTTGCCTTAAGGAGCACATACCACCAGCTTTGCTACAACTGGTTATCAGTAGACATTATTGTCCACTTTCTAAAATAAGGACTATTCACTAAATATTTTTTCATGCTATGGAAAGGGGAAGCAAAAAGGCTTTTCCATAGCAAGTTCCTATGCTTGCTACATATTTTAGTTATTTGAAATTGGTTATATAAAACTAAAAAGGGAACCTAAGCCGGACAGTGAGAATTAAGAAGAAAGAAGCATGACTCATACCTAGCAGAGGTATCGCTGAACTGGAGTTACTTCTGATATCCAGTGAACTAGAGAAGATAACGTGTAGGCAAAACACTGAAGACTGTATAGAAAGAAATTTCACCAGATTTCATATGAGCTTCAAGGACCAATGGTTTCCCAAGGCAATTGCTAAAAAATGCCAAATCCTAACTGGTCTGGAAGAGCTACCTTCTCCTACCTCTTCCCCTAAAGGCTTCCACTCCTTCCACTAATCTTCAGTCACTTCATCCTTCCTGCCACTTCTCCTGACTTCAAGTCTTTGCGTTCTCCACCTTTCTCCCTAGAATGCTCTGCCCCTCACATCTCCCACATCTGCAGCCCCCCCGTCAACTGTGCTCCCCCAGCTCAAATGTCACTGCTCAGAGGATATTTTTCACTTTGCCTTTCTAGCTAAAGTGTTCACTCACCCTGACGCAAAGTTGCTTACTTTCAACCCCATGAACTAGTTTTATTCTTAATCCTAAAAACTGTCACCATCTGAAATGATCTTAATATTTACTTGATTACATGTTCATCGCCAGCCTCTGCTTGATGGAATGTAAGGCCTGCAGAGTAAGGACTTTTGTCAGTGTCATTGACAATTCAGTATTGGTTTTGGTGCACATGTTCTTGGTCCTTAAAAGAAACTCAAAAGTATAACCTTGACAAGCGTGGGGAGAAGTGCAGATCTCTTATCTTTATAGTTGTCATTAACCTATTATCGAGAGTAACAGTGAACAAATACTATATGAAAAGATCTCCTGAAGAGGAAAGTATTCCTGATCAAGCAGCGCTAGTCCTGCCTCACAGATACAGCTTCAGGATTGCCATGTCACGTTATGGCCTCAGGCCCAGTCTCCACAAGGCAACAGAAACAATACCCAGGGTTTTGATGAACTATAAAACTATTTTCACTTCTCTATAACGGAAGGGGGGAGTAGGGGCCGGAGTTCCAGGGACCTCTGACCGATCACCATGACGATGTGTGTAGCCTACAAGACATATCCCCTCTTTGCCTCAGTTCCTGAAAATTAGGATTTAAGAAGTAGCTTCTCCTCACTTTGATCACAAAGTACAGGGAGGCAATTTGACTCATTCGGTAAGAGAAGAAAACAGCTGTGGTTGAATTAAAATGCTTCTGAAACACAGACATTAAATATTTAAAAGTCAGATCTAGAAAGACTTAATTTCATAGCAATGATCTGCTATGTTGCTAAATTTTCAGAACTGCTACTAGGAAGAAGATAGGACCATAAATCGAATCTTTAGCTGGGCCTCCAACAATTCAAAAAGACCAACAGAAAAGTTTGTTGCAACTGCAGACAGATAGCTGAGGAATTAGAAGGACACGCTGGCTGGTTAAAACAGACCACAACAATATGTACCCTGCGATAAAACTCTGAAAGAATCTTTATACTTCAAACTGTATGCTCTGAAATCGTGCGCACCGCCTTGACGCCCAGACAAACGTATCTTCAAACAAAGGGATTCTGAGGCTTGTGGGAGAATAAGATAGTCAGGGAAAGAGAAACGTATCAGAAAGATGGTGTGCAATTGAAAGCCGTGTGAACAGCTGTAAGATCCAGCTTAAAACAAGCAGCTGGGAGGGAGTGTAAGGATGTCTGAGAAGCTCCGGTATCTTCTAATCAGCCATGGCAGAGAGGGAGGTGAGAACATGACACTTTCTCTGTGTGAATGAAGGCTTCCGTCTTGATGAAAGCTGTACCTCCATAAAGGGCTTTGTGCAAAAGATGAAGGGAAACTGCGCAAACTCTCCGAACATCCCAAGTTAAAATTTTAGTTGAATAATTTATCTCTCAGCCACATCTCACATTCAGTGATGCAGTTTTTAGCTACATGATCGGGTATAGGCCATTATTCTAGTAATCAAAACTCTTCTTAGAGTTTTATAGGAATACTTGGCCTGTTATCTGTACTTTTCTACCAAATTCCTCAACCCTAGAATATACTGATTCAGTCACATCAAATTAACAACCATTTGATTGTTGGAGTCACCGGTCCCCAAACTCTCGGAGAGCCAAGGTTGTGTCTCATTTTGCTCACCAGTTCGTCCTCACAGTAGGTAAGACGTGGTGGGCATTTATTATGTAACTGTTGATTGAATAACTATGTGGATTCATTAATTTTTATTGCCAGTGTGTGCTCTCCAGATTTATATCTCCTTTAATTAGAAGAATTTCCCTTTGTGGCTCTGGAACTATGACCACAGACGCACACTAAAATCAAAGCAAGTCCCTTTGGAGATTTCTCAGTCTTTTTCAGTTGCTGAAAAGATATTTGAAGGCATCCATCAAGACCAGAGGCAATTGTTACAGCATGTAGATACAGCAGTATACAAAAAAAAATTGCACTTTTAAGAAAGCTCTGACCTTAAAACATGGATGGATTCACTGACCTGACATTAAATTAACTGATGAGAAGGTCACTGGAGTTTGGGCCCAAGTTATGTATGGCTCAGGAGGAGGAGGACAATCATTCATTTAATGAATTACTGAATTAACCTTTACGACCAGAACTTTTGGTGGGATTGTCCTGAAAATTGGAGAACTTTATTATTATTATTTTTAAATGAGACTGGCTCTCAGTATGTGGTTACTCATAAAGAAAAGGAAAATTTTTAGGATAGCCATGGGTATTTTTAAAAATGGTGCCCATTAAAGGTCATAATATTGACGCAATTTTCCAGAGCTGGTTTCAGTTTTCCCACCGAGTGGTAATTAGGTCATTGGGCCAGTCCTTCTCTTGACTGACCAGTATAGTTTGCTTCTAAAAATAGTCTTTTTAGGAATTGTTAGTCACTATCAGTTTTTCCCTGAGTTAATTTGGCTTTCCTTTAAGGTGCCAAAAGCACCTCCCTGGAAACTTAAGTTTTCCATGTGTTCATAGAAAAAGGATATGCTAATGCGCCCTACCACAGTCTGAATTTTCTACCGTCCTGATTTAGAAGATCGTTTATTTTGCAGTCCTTGGACTTTCTTCTGGAAGCAGTCAAAAGATTGGCAAGCGTTGTTTTGTTTTTATGTCAACAGCCACCTCGGGGAATAAGGAATGAAATCACCCCCACAAAGTTCTGTACTGTAACAAGTCAGAGTAACAGTTATCACTCACTGACATACAAGTTGACTGAGTTGTGGCCCAGTGTGGAGATTAGAGAGTTAAATGCTTCTCCTTTGCATTGCTACCTGTTCCCTGTACCCATCCAAACCTAGAAAAAAATTAAATCTTTGGTAGGAGGAACACTGGACCAGATACCAGGGGATCTGGATTTTAGGTATGTCCAGTTTACTCATTCATATCACAAAGGTTTTTAAGTTCCTAATATATATTAAGTTTTGAAATATCCCTTAGTGCTCCATCCTCATCTATAAAACGGCTGGATGTAAAGAAGAAATAATACGATTTTGTGAAAGAGCTTTTTGCAAATTAAGACAGTAGTTCTCAAATTGGGCTCCACTGTGCTCTAGGGCTTCCTAAGACCACTTGGAGCTGTCCGAGAAATCAAAATTATTCTCTATGATAACACAAAGACATGATTTACCTTTTCACCTGTGCTCACATTTGTATTGATGGTACAAAAACAACACTGGCACCTTAGTATAATCAAGTCAGTGGCATTTAAAAAAGCCAGTTTCATTTAAGAAATCTTTAATGGTGTAATAAAAATTATTAATTTTATTAAATCTAGAATTTGGCATACACGTGCTTTTTAATAATCTGTGTGATGAAATGGGAGGCAGGCACAAACCACTCTTTTTGCTGATAGAGAAGGTATGTCCTTATGTGATTCTCTTGAGTTGTGAGCTGAACTATCATTTTTTAAAATAAATACCCTTTTTACTTGAAAGAAAGGCTAACAAAATATGACTATTCAGAGTTGGGTATTTGGCAGACAGTGTTTCAAAAATGAATGAAGTAAATCTGTCTCTTCAAGGAAAACAACTGACAGCATTTGTTGTCAAGGATAAAACATAAGCTTTCAAGCAAAAATTAACATTTTGGAAAAGTGTTTCCACTACCACGTGGCTGCCAGTTTCCCAGTGTTTCGAGACTGTTTTGATGTGACTGGTGATGATGGTGACAGATGCGCCTGTTTGATGTAATGAACTGTATCAGTGCTCAGAGGATCCACATAACTTCCTGAACCAATATTCTGCCTATGACCAATGCAGGATGTTACAAAATCACCAGGGCTGAAAGATCCAGTCCGTGGACTTTTAACGAAACAGAGTACAAAAAGCTAATGGACACTATTTCATGCTCCACACTGCAACTAAACTTTCAGACACTACCTTTGCTAGCGTTTTGATATAATATCAAGAAATATCCATAATCATCTGACAAGGTTATTAAATTATTCCTCCTTTTATAAAGACATGTATTTATGCATCCAGATGTCTTCCTACAATTCAACCCACCAAAGCAAACTATAGAAACAGAAAGATCATAGAAGCAAATATGAAAATTTAGCTGTTTTCCAGTCAGTCATTAAAGAGATTTCTAAAAGTGTAAAACAGTGCCATCTTCTCATTTTTTTTGAAAATAGTCATTTTTCATTAAGCATATGCTAATTAATTTTATATGTTAATATCTATTATTTCTGTTGTAACTGTACTAATAATTTTAAAAATTACTCACTCTTCATGTCATATAGCACATATTACTGGACAGCACCCAAATAAATAAAGAGCTCTTTGGTCCCAGTGATTTTTCAGAGAGTAAAGGGGTTTGGGGGCTAAAATGTTGGAGAAACACTGCTTTATTTTTTTTTTTTAATTTCAAAATATTAAGGGAGTACAAAAGTTTTTGTTGCATGGATAAACTCTGTAATGCTGAAAAGTTAGGGCTTTCGGTGTGCCCCCACCTGGCCAGTGTTCACAATACCCACTAGGCAAGGTGGGGATGAAAGCTTACCTGTTGGGAGAAACACTGTTTCAAGTGACGTGTTTCTGCTTCTGCTCCCTGTTGGGGTTGATCACAGAACTTACAAGAAATCTCTGAAGGATCCAGAGAGCTCAGTGTTCGTTCTTCTCTAAGATGTACCGGAGGCTGGCTGCCCGGGTACTCGGAGTTGTGCGCTAACTCCTGTTTTATCAGGTTCACCACTGAGTCAGGCTTATACCCAGTAGTAAAATATTAGAATTATTGGTAATCCACTTCTAAAATCTTGTTTTAACTGATTTTCCCAGTTCCCAGGGTCATATAATCCCTTGTTACCCAATTGGCTTCTTAATAACAATTACATATTGTTTTGTAAAAGGCAGGGGATATTCATGGCAATCCACCAAAAACAAAGCCAGTTTACCTGACAGCTACTGAGGTGATCACTCCTGTTAGGAGTGCTTTCTTCTACTTCTGAATAGCTCCTGGCTTTCCTTTTTGGAAGCAGCTGAATTGTCCCCAAGCAATCATGTGTAAATATTAAGCATTCGAGCTTCAGGATGTCCTGAATATATTATATTTCTGTTCACAATGTTCCAGACAACAAGTTTAATTATAATCCAGCTATTAGAAGTGAAATTGTTTTTATACCTGGGTCTATCTTATCATGTGTAATTAACTTACCACTATAAATAATAAGCTCAGTTGAAAAGTTAAACATTAACTAAAGTGTGTCATTGTTTGACTCAATCTCTGCTGCACACCTACTAAGCACAAGATCCTATACCTAAGAATTTCCATTTAATCCTTGCAATACCTCCCCGTCTCCTGAAATAGGTGTTGTTGTTCAGTCTTAGTGATGGCAAAACACAAGTTCATTCCCTGAGAAACTTGCTGAGCCAAGATCAAAACTGAGATTTCTGTGACTTCAAATTGATGAGCTCTGTAGGTAACACGGCAAGGATAGATTAGAACAGGAAACCATTTGAGGTAGCAAACCAGTTAGGAAATTACCATATTGTCTCAATGATGATGTTTTCTTTCTTTCTTTTTTTTTTTTCTCTTGAAGAATGATTCAAAAAATTTTCAACTATTTGCCTACTATAATCGCTCATAAAAAATGACCAACAGAATTAACAGTATTTACTCTGTTTTGGTGTTTCCTATTTACTATCGATTTATCAATAACCCACAAATAATGGCTAGTCAAAAAATGATTTGTGCTTGATCAAGAAGTGTGGTTTTGCCTTTCAAAAATCAGCAATTGATGTATTTTCACTTGAAACTAAATAGCCAATTAGCTTTTATTTTCCTGACTAAAAACATCTCAATTTACATGGTTTGATTATTTATTTTCTTCTTCCTCACTAGATCATAAATTAGAGTCTAAGGAGGAAAACCCCAAGGCTTTGCTTGGACCTCCATTAAGAGGTAATCTTTGATCACTGGATTACTATTTTTCTAGAGGTAATGTAATATGGGTCTAATCCTAGATATGGAAAACAGATTTTGATAGGATGAAAACATCTCATTCCTATTTTCATTTTTATAGCATGATCTCATTTGAGTTTATAATTCCATTCATTGAAAAAAAATAATTTGGAAAAATGCTTATTAAAGAAAACAAACATTTCTAAGTTTTCAAATTCAGATTTTAAGATGTAGCAAACATTTCTGATCACATATAAAGTTGTCAGTGGTTTTTGAAACATGATTGATCATCTTGTTCTATTGCTTAAGACTCTCCTATATTTCTCTCTGTTTGGGCAAAGTTGCTATACTTGATCTTAGCCAAGAGACTCCTGCCCATGTTGGCTCTCGGTCTGCTTACCTGAGACTAAGGCTGTCTCTTTCTCTCTAACCATGATGATATATTCCTAGTTGCCTAGATATGATATATTGTTTCATAGTCCTTTGATAATGCTCATACTACTTCCTTGTCTAAGAATGTTTTCCCTCCTCCCAGTTCTGTCTGCCTGGGGACATGCATTTATTTTTTGAGACTCACCTCAGTTGCCACCTACTGATATGCTAAACCAAGCCTAGAACCTAGGAAAGTTCATAAAGATTTTTTCTGACAAACCTCCTGCCCTTGCCCCGTCCCGAGCCAAAACTGAGCACATTCCTTCTTGTCGGCTGTCACTGTATTTGCACATCTTCCGTAAGATTCCTTCCTACACTGATGCGTTTGCATCCGTGTTTCCCCCAGGAATCTACAAACCCCTCAATGAGAGACGCCCATTTTGATTTTTGTACTCCGGGAAAAAATATCACAACAGTAGGCGCATATTATGTACCAAATAAACATCCGTTGAACAAATGCACACATTTCTTTCAGTCCAAAGACTTCTTACATCTGCTTAAATTTATAAAATATACAGTAAATCAGTATTCTGATTGATTTAAGAAGGCAAAATAAATGCCAACATGGAATGCAGAAATCCTAATCTGTGATAACTAAAGGAACTGATTTTTTGAAGATTAGTTGATACAAATTGTATGGTTTGAAGCATAAATGGGGATTTAGAAACCAAATATTGTTATCTTGATCTGAGCCACATTGGAAATATGAGTTGATTTATGCTTTTAGTAGCACAATTTATAAAGGCAGCATTGTTAAATTAACTCTACTGGCTATATAAGTGCAAACTTTTTTTTTGTATTTTAACTAGAATATGTAGTATTTTAACTAAAATATGTGGTATCTTATGCTTAACAAGTTGCCTAGCCCAACCTTTGGGGCAAAACAGATACTTGACAAATATATCTTGAATGAGTGAATGAATAAATGAAAAAAGAATATACCCAATTCACTTCTTTAATTTTACAGATGATAAAATTGATACGCAGGTAGTTGCAGAAGAATGGCAAGTAATCCAACATCACTGCCCCGGATTAGCATCTACTTTGCTGTATACATTATAAATATTATGAAATATAATGATTTTAGATGGATGGAGCACATGGCTAGAAACACAGGACCTCACTGCAGGATAAGAAACATTTATCACAAACCTAACGTGGACCTTACATTTTAATATGTGCTGTGGACACAAAGAAGGGATGGATAAGCCAGAGCCTCCCGTGAGGTGAGTACAGTCACACAGAGGACAAAAACAAAGGAAGTAGTTACAGCACAATGTGATGTATGAAGTATTAGGGGACACCAATGAGAGGGCAGTTGTGCCTGGGGTAAGAGAGGGGCGAGGGGAAAGCCACAGGGAAGAGGCGACATGGGATCTGTCTCACGAAGGCACGGGGAATGACGTTCCAGGCTGAAGACACAAATGTCAGTTCCTCAGAGGGGATAAACCCATATAACAAAGTGGTGCTCTCTGCCGTAACAGATCCCAAGATGACCTCCGCTGTGGGGCACTGCTGCACAAATGAAGAGACATGGCTAGTTCCTCCTCCAGCTGTCCCAGAGTGGGAAGCCAACATGCCAGGAGCTATAAAGAGCCTCAGAAGAATAAGGACAAAGAAAAGGAGATGCACCCTTTCCTGTGGCTAAAGTACTGCAGCCAACACACCCTGCTTAGAAACACCATGTCCTGAGCTAACACATGCCAAGAGGCAGCCAGTAATCCTCTCTATAAGCCGTGGGTCAATGCCATATTACTGCTTCCTTGCTAATTCATTTATTTTATTTACTCTGCCTAATTCATTTGTACATAGGTTATTTTTTTTAATTTTTTGGATATTAATACAGAAAATATTCCTATTCCAAGGGATAAAAAAAAGGTGATTTTCATGGTATCAATACATGTTTGATGTCAAAATTTATGTTTTAGCTCAACCTTAGATAGACAAACATCACACTGATGTGGGTTGCTCTCTAGACATGATCATATCTAATGTTAGAGGTTTAAAAATCCTGAGTTGAAAAAGGCATTCAAAGAAC
>CAUYRT010034563.1:0-30660 GCA_963574885.1 Lepilemur ruficaudatus | reverse complement strand
ACCCAAAGTGTGTTGCTTATGTCCAGTCTACCCCATAATCTCATTTTGGTTGCTATCACTGCAGAAACCCTGCTTCCCAAAAATAGGATGTTGGAAATGCAAGCATGCTTTTCAGTGCTTTTGTGGCAATCTCAGGATATTCCACCTTGACTTTAATCCAGAATGTACAGAGATTTGAAGTTGTATCTAACATACTTTTAAGGCCAATGTCATTTGCGATCTCAGGCAGTTGATCCTCTTCTAGCACGGACAGAGTTGATTCACCTGGCTTATTTGCAAATGGGTAGCGAATCGATTCCTTGCCATTTCAGGGATCTTTTGTGGTTGGCAAGTAATGCTCAAACTCTTTTGAAAGCTGAGATCATGCACCAGCTTGGAGAAAGAAGACCCTGGCTCAGTCTCTTTCAAAATCTCTGCTAATGTTTGAAACATGTCAAAAATCCCAATGATCTCTCTTGTCCCCATAATTCCAGTTTGACTTTGAATGCAGCTACTTTATCTGCCTACTTGAGCACAGTTGTTTTTCTCCCCTGAAGTGACAGATTGAGTTTATTGAGCAGATCGAATATGTCATAAAAGTAAGCAATTTTTGCAGCCCATTATGTGTCATTGAACTGTGCTGCCAGTGGTGACTGTTTTTCTAAAAGAAATCTCTGGAGCAGCTCTCATAACGCAAAAATTCTGGCTAGTGAATTCTCCCTTTAGAAAGCCATCTCACTTCTGTGTATAAGAGAAGATGTGTGTGCTCTATATTCATCTCCTTGCAGAGCTGCAAAAACAGACATGAGCTAAGAGCATGTACTTTAATTACTTTAATGTGGTTGATAATTTCAATCACATCCTGTAAAAGGTTGTTTAGTTCAGGTGACATTTTTAGGCTAGCCACAATTTCTCTATGGATGACACAAGTGCACAGACTCACATTCAGAAGCAACCTCCCTGATGCGAGCTGTGCAACCAGAAAGCCATCCAGTCATGGCAGCCACTCCATCCGTGCATATATCAACACAAAATGACCAATTCCGTTTTCCTGATTTGTAATCATTCAAAGACTTGAATAGTTCTGCAGCTGTGGTGTTGGTTGGTAACAAAAGTGCACATAACATATCTTCCTACATATCCTCCTGAAAAATATGTCACAGAAAAAAAAACATTGTTCCCTTGGTGTCAATATCTGTAGACTGTCAACCTGGACTGTGTACCAAAAATTGTCTCCTCTCCAAAAATTGTGCCTCAGTATCCTCTGCTATTTCATCAATTTGTCTAGTTACAGTGCTAGCTGAAAGAGGAACACATGCCACCTTTTTAACTGCAGCCTTTCCTAAAAGTTCACAGCAAATGTCCTTAGCAATAGGCAGGATTAACTCTTTACCAATGGCAAAGGGCTTCTTAGCTTTAGCAATGTGGTTAGCCACTAAGAATGATGCTGTTAGTGCAGACACATTTGATGAAGTGGTGGCCTTCAATAATTGCTTTTGTTTTTCATGTTCACATTTTTTTTTCTTTTGAAAAACTCCAAAGGCCTGTCTTTTATTGCAGAATGCTTGATCTTCATGTGGTGAAGCAGTTTTGAAGGTTTCATGGGCTTGTTGGATAGCTGGTCGCCACATATTATACAAAATAAGCTTAGAGAATCTGAATCACCTGTTACAATGAACCCATAATTTAAGAAGGACTAAAAGTTCACAGCAAATGTCCTTAGCAATAGGCAGGATTAACTCTTTACCAATGGCAAAGGTATTTTCTTTTAAATGCAGCTTTTGTTTTTTTTTTTTTTTTTTTTGGCAGTCTTAGAATCTTCTGCTGTCTCATCATTGGATCTTTCCCCCTTTTCAAAGAAGCTCTCCAGCAACATTTGTTTTTTACTCATTTTTCCTAGGGTTAACTTGTGGGCATAACAAAACTGTGACTGAGACAAATGTGCAGTGTGGGAAAGAGGCACAGATGGAAGCGGTAAATAAAATAATGGGCAGGCCATACATGGACTAAAATAAGTGTTGGATTCTGACTTAAAGCCTGCCACCAGATGCAGCTGTACCATTGAAGTACAGCAACTCACTTGCCACTATAAAAGCTGCCACCAGATGCAGCTTAATTGCTACTTGCCACTTACTGATAGGGTTTTGATATGAAGTCTGCAAGAAATTAATTTATTATGGTCTCTGTGCAGTCAAACCTCTCTGCTAATGATAATCTGTATTTTCAGCTGCTCCACAGGGCTGGCATCCCTACCTCAGCTCCACCTCAGATCATCAGGCATTAGGTTCTCATAAGGAGAATGCAACCTAGATCCCTCACATGCAGTTTGCCGTAGGGTTTGCACTCCTGTAAGAATCTAATGCCTCCACTGATCTGACCGGTTGTGGAGCTCAGGCAATGAGACAAGCCATAGGGAGGAGCTGTAAATACAGATGAAGCTTCACTCACTTGCCTGCGACTCACCTTCTGCTGTGCAGGCAGGTTTCTAACAGCCCTGTATAAGTCCATGGCCCAGGAGTTGGGGACTACAGATCTATATTACATTATATTATGGATCAAAGTAACGAGATTTGCAAGTACATACAATCATCTTAGACTTACTCAAAGTGGAAAATAATGTCATTCATAAACTCCATTTCCAAAATATTTGATGGGCAATGGAAACTTTCCAGTTGACATCTATTGCTTTGTTAATTGGGATAATACATCACCCATGCCTTAAAAGAGGCCACTTCAATCCAGATAACAGATGCCAGGAAAATTTTTCAGTTTTAAGGTTTTCAATGATTATCTGTAAAACGATGTAGTAGGTATAGGTGTGTCCAAAGAGTTTTTTTAGCATGAATCATCTCTGAATCTATTGTTTACTGAAACAGCTATTACTTTGTATGTTTATAATTGCACAATTGTGACTATTATAGAAAATTTATAAATGTGAAAGATTTTATCCTCAAATTGTTAGATATTATGTAATAAAATTTAAAAATGCAACTTGAAACAAGTTATGTAGCTCCATTATTTACTATTAATAGCTACCTGACCTTAAAACATATAATCACCCTTTGCCTCAATTTCCATATTTGTAAATCAGGGTGTTAAGACCATCTAACTCATATAATGGTTTGGTGGATTAAATGTGACAAAAATATATATAAAAGTGCGTAGCTAAATGTTGGCATAGTAACTGATCAATAAATAAAATGTGACTAGCCATTATGTCTTATATATCTATATGTTTGTATAGATAAAATGTTAGCTAAGCTATGCCATTGAAAGTAGACCATATCTGCAATTGGGAATTGTGCTGTGATAAACATTTGAGTGCAGGTCTAAGTGCCTAAAAATCCATGAGTGGATAAAGATAAATATATACATTTTCTTTATCCACTCATGAATACACATCCAATCATACAAAAACACACACAACATAGAGTCCTATTCAGCCATAGAAAATTAAATAATATCATTTGCAGCAACTTGGATATAACTGGAGACCATTATCCTAAATGAAGTATCTCAGGAATGGAAAAACAAACACCACATGTTCTCAGTAGTAAGTAGGAAATAAACAATGGGTACATGCCAGGCATAAAGAGACATAAAGGACATTGGAAACCAAGAAGGGGCAAGGTTGGAGGGGTAAGGAATAAAAACTTACCTGTGGGCTACAATGAACAGTGTCCTGAACAGGCACACTGAGAGCCCTGACTTCCCCATTATACAGTGTATCCATGTAACAAAAACATTTGCACTCCTTTAATATAGACCATAAAGCTTAAGCTCTATTGGGAAGTTCAATCTTAAAGAAGTAAGAATGAATAAAAAGTGATTAGTCAAAAAAGGAGAGAAAACAAATACAGGGACAACTTGACGAAATTGAGAGTTTGCTTCCAGACCAACACAATAAAGACAATATCTCAATAAAGGGAAAAACATGATTTTTTATGGTTTCCTGGTACATATAAAAGTGATGCATATAAAAGTCAGATTGCAGCCTCGATATTGATGGATGCTGACTGATCAGAGTGATGGTTGCTGAAGTTTGGGGTGGCTATGGGAATTTCCGAAAATAAGTCAACACTGAATTTTGCCACATCTATTGACTCTTCCTTTCACAAAACATCTTTTTCTGTAGCATGCAATTTTGTTTGATAGCATTTTACCCATGGAACTTCTTTCAAAATTCGAATCAGTTCTCTAAAACCTTCTGCTTTATCAACTAAGTTTGTATAATATCCTCAACCCTTTGTTGCAGTTTCAACAATGTTCACCGTATCTTCACCAGGAGTAGATTCCATCTGAAGAAACTATTTTTTTTGTTCAGACATAAGAAGCAACTCCTCACTTGGTCAATTTTGATCATGAGTTTGCAGCAATTCAGTCACATCTACAGGCTCCACTTCTAACTATAGTATATTTTTATTTCTACCATGTCAGCTACTTCCTCCACTGAAGTCTTGAACACCTGAAAGTCATCCAGAAGGGCCAGAATCAACCTCTTCCAAACTTCAGTTAATGTTGATATTTTGACCTCTGCCCATTAATCATTAATGTTCTTCATGGCACCTAAAATGATTAATCCTTTCCAGAAGTTTTCAATTTACTTTGGCTAGATCCATCAGAGAAATCACTATCTATAGAAGCTACAGCCTTACAAAATATATGTCCTAAATATTAAGATTTGAAATTACTACAAAATGGATGTTATGTTAACAAGCATGAAAACAACATTAATCTTCTTGTGAACCTCCATCAAATCTCTTGAGTGACCAGGTGTGCTGTCAATGAACAGTAGTATTCTGAAATGAATGTTTTTTTTCCAAGCACTGTGTCTCCACAGTGGGCTTAAAATATTCAGTAAACCATGCTGTAAACAGATGTACTGTCATTCAGGCTCTGCTGTTCCTCTTATAGAGCACAGGGGGAATAGATTTGGCATAATTATTAAGGGCCCCAGGATTTTTGGAATGGTAAATGAGTATTGACTTCAACTTAAAGTCGACAGCTGTGGTAACCCATAACAAGAGGGTCAGCCTGTTTTTTGAAACTTTGAAGCCAATCATTGTCTTCTTCTTTCTAGCTGTGAAAGTCCTAGATGGGATCCTCTTTTAATAGAAGTCTGTGTGTTATTTGGTGTAGTGTAGCCACTTTCATCCATTGTCTTAGCAAGACCTTTTGGACTACTTGCAGCTTCTACATCAGCACTTGCTGTTTTATTTGTACTTTTATGTGATAGGATGGCTTCTTTCCTTAAACCTCATGAACCAAACTCTGCGAGCTTCCAAATTTTCTTCTGCAGTTTCCTCACCTTTTTTATTTGTCATGGAAATAGGAGAGTTCTGGCCTTGTTCTAGATCAGGCCTTAGTTAAATGAATGTTGTAGCTATTTTTGTCTTCTATTCAGATCATTAAAATTTCTCTCCAAATCAAAAATAGGGCTGTTTTGCTTTCCTATCATTCATGTATTCACTGGAGTAGCAGTTTTAATTTCCTTCAATAATTTTTTCTTTGCATTTACAACTTGACTGACTGGCTCAAAGGCCAAACTCTCTATCTTGCTTTTCAACATGTCTTCCTCTTGCAGCTTAATAATTTTTAGCTTTTGATTTAGAGTGTGAGATATGCAGCTATTCCTTTTACTTGAACACTTAGAGGCCATTGTAGGGTTATTAATTGGCCTGATTTCAACACTGTTGTGTCTTAGGGAATAGGGAAGCCCGAGGAGAGGGAGAGAGATGGGGGAACAACCAATCAGTGGAGAAGTTAGAACACAAACATTTATTAATTTAGTTTGCTTTCTTACATGGGCACAGTTTGTGGTACTCCAAAACAATTATAATAGTAACATTAAAGATAAGTAATCATAAATCACCATAATAGTGATAACAATAATGAAAAAGTGTAAACTATTATGAGAATTACCAAACCAAAATGTAACACAGAGACATGAAGTGAGTGCATGCTGTTGGAAAAATAGTGCCAGTAGACTTGCTAGATGCAGGGTTGACAAAAATCTTCCATTTGTAAAAAAAAATTCAATATCTGCAAAGTGCAATGAAGCAAAGCACAACAAAACAAGTAATGCATATATAGTTTATGGGAGTGTATGGCCAAGCTGTCCAATAGTTCATAAAAACAAAAATCATGCTCAGTTACTTTGTCTCATATGTGTACAGAGACCCTGTTTGAAACCTAAAGTGTCTCAGAACAGTCTGTGTGTCAGGCTTAGAGAAAAAGGGAGCAAATTTACCTATGGTCTCCACCCTTGCCCCGTCTTCTAGTGATCAAAGTTACCAGGATGACAGCTTCACTGCTCCAAACATACCGGTTGGGTTATGTGGATTGTCTAGCTAGTATGAAGTCCAGAATCTCCTGATGTCCATTTCAATCAGTGCAGCTGTTTGGAGTCTATGATCATAGTAATCATGTGATCCATCTGCAGGACACCTCCAGCTGGAAAGCAAGATGGGTGCATGAGTGGGGGAGTCCTCAAGGTTTGGAGAAAGAGATACTGGTCAGGATAAGTGATTCTGAATCAGCACATAAACTGAGTCCAAAATATAATCAACCTCTATTGGTTTGAAAACTTTGTTTTTCATTCAAATATACTCTATACAACATTTTTTTAACCCAGAAGAAAATTCCATTGTAACCATATGTCCTGTATTTTTAATCATTGGACTATTAATGGATCTATGTTTTATCATTTTCTTGCAATTATAAATATTTGTAAGTAAATACTCTTACCGCTAAATATTTGCAGTCAGTTTTTGGATATATGTTAGCTATGCCCAGTACTATATATACACTTTAAATGCTAAGTATGCTAATTTGTTTTCCTTCCAGAATGGTTATGCCAATATATACTCCCTAATTTGTTTATGAATTTGTCTGCCACCCCATTCCCATTAATTTAAGTTTTTTAACTCTGTGAATTTAATTGGGGGAAATGTGGACTATGTTGCGATGTTATTGTATTTTTTATTTGAAGTGATTTTGAATAATTTTCAAATTTTTATTTGTCTACCTTTTTGTACTCTCAAAGTATATATTTCTTAATGCATTTTATCTTTAAGATCATGAATTCTTTGCAACATATATTTCACATTAGTCATTTGCCATTTTTATTAATGTTGATTATGCCGTAGAGATCTCTTATCACCATTATTGTTATAGAGGTAAATATATTTTTTCTTATGGTTGCTCTTAGGAATCATGTTTTAAAAGATTTTCATACCCTTAAGTATTATAAATGTTCAACTTATTATTAAAATATTATAATTTTACATTTACTCTAAAATATTTAATAAATTTAGAATTTATGTAGGCATATGTAAAATAGTGATAAAAATTTATATTAATGGGTATCATTATTTACTAAATAACTTTTTATTACATGTAAATGTAAATGTCACTTTTATCCTTTTCTGTTTTCTAATATATATTTGCATCCCTTTCTGGATTGTCTCTTATGTTTATCTATCTAATAATGTGCCAGTATAAAGATGGTTTGTTTATTTAATATTATGTAGATTTTAATGCATGGTACGCTTTCCTCATTACTATTCTTTTAAAAAATTCATCTTAAATTTTTTTTATTCCAAATATTATTTATATCTTGTTGTACAAATCTGTTAAAATCTTACTGACTGGTTAGGATTAATATTACAAATTAAATGAGAATAAATTAAATGAAGGCTTTTTTATACAGTTTTCCCATCTAAAAAGAAGGTATGCATTCTTTTAGGTAACATATATTCTGAGGTGAGATGGTTTAGCCCTGGTCTTTCCTCATCTTGTCATATTTTTTACTATTTCCATATACTTAATATTTTATTCTTTGTTTTGTCATATATTTCATTAAAATGTGTGCCTGATTATAATTACTTTCTAAAGGATTTAAACGTATGTATATTTAGGAAAATGTCATTTTCATGAGCTTTGTTGACTCATTTGATTACTTCTGGTTATCTACATGTTTCCTTTTCAATAGTGTACTACTTTTTTTGTTATTTTCAACTACTGTCTACAAAATCCTTGCTAAGCAATGCGTTGTCTACAGGCCAATAGCATTGACTTCACCTACTATACTAGCTTGTAAGAATGCAGAATCTCAGGTCATATCACAGATTTACTGACTATGAATATGTATTTTAGCAAGAAACCCAGGTGATGCATATGCCTATCAAAATTTGAGAAGATACAACCTCTAGAAGAAAACTTTGCTTATGCTTTATGCATATAAGCCATGGTTGACCTGTTTTATCAATGTCTGCCACTCATGGAAGCCATCACTAAATTAACTTTATTTATTTTTTTCCCTTGTTTTCAGATAAGTTCTCAAGCTATCTTTCTATTCTTTATATCTGGGCACACCAGGTGTGTTCTTTTTCATTATAGATAATGTATAATAGTAGATCATTTGCTTCTGTTTTGCTTTATTTTATTTTGTTTTGGTTTGCTTGTTTTTTATAGTCTCCCACTTACTCACAGAAAAGAGACTAGGAACCTGGCCTTTTGCCTCCTTCATTTTGTTCCTTTCAAGCTTCAATGTAAGAGAAATGAATAAATTGCTTGCATGACAATGCTATTCTCAATAATTTTCAGCTCCAATACAGACTTTATTCTCTTTGTGTAATGTGTTACTCAATCCCATGGGATTCTGAGGGTGTAGACATCACATTGCTTATTTATTATCAAATAAATAAATAGATTATTTATTACTATTTTGTCTTATATTTGCCAATATCTTGAATTATAGATTGACTAAGAAACCATCTAGATTTTTGTTTTACTCTGTTTTATAAATAGGATATATGTCATTTAAAGGTTGATTGGGTCAATTAAACAATTATGAGAGATATGAGGTGGGATTTATCGTGAGGATTAAACCTAACAATTGTGAGAGAAGCTGGGAAGTAAAGATCTGAAAGATTATCATTGATGATTCAGTGCTATACATAATGCATAATGGAGGTATACTGCTGAAAAAGTCTATGAAAAGCATTTACTCTTTTGGTGCTAGGCCTGAAGTTGCTATCGGTCAGATCTGTAGGCAGTCTGGATATGGAATGAAGGAAAGCAAAAGAAAATTGGAACCTATGAGCACAGAGTAGAACCTGTGGGGACAAACTGATGACTACTGTTTCTCTTGATTTCTACACAGGGGCTTTCTGATGCTGTGATGTGGAATATATGCCATGAAAATCTGCTCTGTATTCACACACATATATTCCTGGAAATAGGTGAAAGATACTACCCATGTCTTGACCAGTGGAAGACAGAAACCAGTGAGTAATTGATCTTATAAAGATGTCCTTTGTTAAAACAAATAGACAAAAATCCTAACATCAGGGCTTCTCAGTTGATTGTGCATCTTACCTGAATGTTGTAGCTACCCATGAATAGTGATAAAGTTTTTATTTCAATTTAACCTTACATAACTAAATTAGGGATACTGCAGCCTGTCAAGTATTAGAAGGGAAGTAGAATCATTGTTGTTAATTTTGTTTTTGTTATCATTTTATTTGCTAATGTATCCTGATAATATCCATATCATTGTCTGTAGTAGTCACTCAGGCTAGAGGTTATCTCTAATAATTTCTTATCTTCCCTTTGTGTCTTATACTGTCATTCATCTTTCAACCATCACCGTACTAGATAAATGTCCTTTTCCACTGATATTTTGTTTCTAGTATGAGGCAATTGCAGTGTGGGGGAAATATGCCCTATCTCATGTACATTTGATCCGATTCACTACCATGGAATTTTCATATATGTTCCATTATCCTAAACTGGTTTGTCATCATTCTTGTAGGTATCTTCCTTTCTCTACCATGCTTTATGCATACTCTTTCTAAAATTTATCTGTTTCCTAATTACACTCCATCTTCTCAGGAATGTATTTCTTTTCCTATATAGTTAGTATAGCATATGTCACATAGATGATTAATGTATATCCAGTTTTATATACTGAACCAATATTAGGGTTAATGCATTGTAAATGAATAATGAAGACAGTAAGAAAAATTGTTTTACTTTAAACTTAGAACTTTCTCATCTAAGGAATATGCTCCAGCATTCTGTATTTTGCCGATATACTAACAGTACATAAGTACCACACAACTCTGGAGATGATACTAGCAAGTTCAAATAAAGCCTAGAACTCAGTGGTATCTAGACAGATTGCTGACAGATGACAAATGCCATTCGAAGATCAAGATGTAGTCAAATTGATTATAAAAGTCGTCATTTGCCTATGTGAGTCAATCCCAGGTGCAGGTATTTGGAAACATTGACTAGTGTTCAAAAACCAATGTCAGTACTATCACAATGTGTTTCTAAAGTCATAACTAATAAGATGTTTATTTAAAAAGCATAGTGCTAAAAGAAAAATGTTCAATTGTTACTGTATGAAATTAAGAAATGAAATATTTATTATACCCATATTTTGGTATTGAACTATAGTCAAGGTTAGGCATCATTTTGTTTTACATTGACCTCTAGGTACATTTTATACAGACATCAAAAAATGCAAACAAAATTGTAGGAAAACTCAAAAAATGCTTAGCAGAGGCTTTTTAAAACATAACAATTGTCCAGGGAAGTGACTGGCTTCATCTTGCTCTGTGGGACCCTAAACCGAATGCACTCAGTAATATCTGAGGCAAAAATTTAAAGTCTACATGAAATGAATTATTTGTAAATTATGAATATGTTTTTCTTGCATATATTATTAGGATGGTGGAGAAAAAAAAGTTTTAAATGGTATGTAGACTTTATGAATGAATTTTTAGACTTTATGAATGTATTTTAAAAAATTACAATGCTTCCACTTCCTTTCTCTTTCTTCCTGTTCAAATAACTATAATTTATCTTTTGATATGGTAGGGATGATGTTGGAGAGATTTAGTGTGTTTGAAATGAATCTACCACTTTTCAATTAATTTTAAAGCATTACAGCTATTGTATTTAAAAGTTTGGGCATAGTTAATAGAACCATGTTAATGAACATATTTATTACTATTATCTATGGTCATATATACACCAGTGTAGTTCAATGAACCATGTCTAAGCCTTTAAATATGCTAGTTTATATAGAATAAATGTTATCTGGTCTTATAATGTAGTCATTGCTCCTCCTTTTAAAACCGTTATCACCTATCCAGGTAAAAAACACGCCAAAATGGCTGTTAAAGATGAAAAATCCTATTTAAAGAGAAATTATTAATGACTATAGAAGTTTGTCATTCAATAATCTTTATTTATTTATTTTGCCTAATTGATGACTTCTTGCTTTGTGGGTCATGAAATTTAAGACTAGTAAGTAATTTTCTTGAAAAAACTAGTAAAGAATAGAAATAGTGGCTTGAAACATGACTAGAATGTGCCAATACTGAAAACAACAACAAAAAAAGTTTATACTCTAATCTTCTTATGTGAAAATGAAGGAAATTACCAAAATTACTGTCACTACCTCACCCTCAAAACCCTCATTAGAATGTGTCTAAAGGAACATGCAAATCCTTGTTTAGGAAATGAAATAATTATTTGCATACCTGCAGATTTTACTCTTTTTATTTGAGAATTAAAATTTTGAAAGATAATAAAGCATATGAAGAGGGAATAATGAATCATAGATATGGTAGTAAACAATACTCCATTTTTTGGACTATAGCTAATGTTTCCAGCATAATAACTTTTTGACACATGGTTTATCATCATCAAGCTCAGGAATAATATGTTTAGCTATAGAATTTCTATTCAATTCAAGATCCTAAATTAAATATGAGCTAAAGTGTGAGAAACACCCAGATGAAAGTCTAAAAACGGAGTATAGATGACATAAAGGCCAGATGACAACAAAACTGATATAGATTCTAGAAAGTCCAATAAAAAGTTTTAAAAAAAACTTGGTGACAAAATTGCAGTACAGAATGTAAGTAAAAATTGACCTCTAAATTTTAACCAAGCTAACATATCATTGCAGAAATGTTGACATGGCTGAAAGTATTTGTGAACAAAGAGGCAATAAAATCATGGGTCAAAATTGTATACATGAGTGAAGTTTTTAAAAGATAAAAAACTGTTGGATACTATTTGATGATAAAAGAAGTGTACCTATTAATATAAAGCTCACTTAAGGAGAATTATGGAAGATACAAAATTAAAACTAATGGAAAATGCTAAAAGTAAACCTTGACTTTGATATAGTTACCACAAAATGAAATCTTATAGTAAATTGTGTCTTTTTCTTGGTCTACATTTTTATTGCTCAGAGTTGCAAGTTTAACAAGCCAAAGTGATATTAGTTTTAATTGTCATACACAAGGGTTAAATTAACCAAACCGGAAATGGTGGAAATTTTGAATTAATTGATTGTGTCCATAACTTCAAATAAAACAAATGTTGAATAATAACAATGACTACCTGTGGCTAAATAGCTTGTTTGGTGGTGGCAGTTATTTAATAAACACATTCTCATATCATGCTTCTCCAGCTTTTCTGTGAGTTCAGTTTTATTTCCTTTGTGTATTTAAATTTTGAAGAATTTATTTACCAATTTACATATTTATTTTAGTTAGTATGGGCGCACTGATTCTATAATGTTTAATTCATTAGAATATTTCCTAATTTTGATTTTAAAATTGCTCTGAATTTGCCAATGGAAGCTCTTTAGATTTAATTGTACAATTTTGACATAGTTCAATAACCTTTTGAGCATTTTCTTAGTTTCTGTCTTAATAAAATTTTCTTTGCTTATCTTTCACCAACCCTGCTGAAGCTTTGAAACCTAATATTTCTCTGAAGAGTTATGTTGTGTGTGGGAAGAATGATATTTAGAAACTAAAATCTGAGATCCCATGCTCATTGCTACTGGTGAATTATTGCTGGGATACAATATAAGAATACAATTACCTAAATAGCTATAGATAGATAGATGCATGTATGCGCGCGCACACACACACACACATACACACATATGTTTGTTTACATACTATAAATACATAGAGGTATGTGTTTGTGAATATAAGTGTCTGTATATATATGTGTGTATGTTTATATATATATATAAATGCACACACATAGAGGTTTGTGTTGTATGCATATATATAATTATTTCTATAATCATATCTATATCTGTATAAAGCCTTGAGTTTATACTGATATCTCCAATTTCAATATAATAATTCAAGTTTCACTCTTTTCTTCCCCCTTTCAATAATTCGTAATTTCCTTCCTCAAAATACAGAAATGTCCATTCTATTGTCATTAACTGTTTACTTATTTTTTTTCCTGGCTAGAATATACACAGTTATCTCAGACTTGCTAACACATACCATAGCAAAGAACAAACCCACTATGGCAGCAGAATATTGGCTCTGGTATATTTGTATATCCTAACACCAGAATCTGTGTTACTTTATATGGCAAATGGAATTTTGTGAATATGATTATATGGGTCCTGAAATAAGGATTGTCCTGGATGATGAAGGTGGGGCCGATGTAATCAAAATTATCCCTATAGGAGTGACACAGGAGTTAAAAGCAAAAGAGGAAGCAGTGTGATGACAAAAGCAGTGGTTAGGATGATGTGATTTGGAGATAAAGGAAGGTGCCATGAGGCAAAGAATACAAGTGATCTCTGGAAATTAAAATGGTCAAGGAAACATATTATTCCTGAGAAACTCCCAAATAAATCAGCGGTGAATACCTTATGATTTTAGTTCAATGAGACTAATTTTGGACTTCTGACCACCAGAAGTATAAGAAAATAAATTTTTATTGTTTTAAACACTGTTTTTAGTAATTTGTTATAGCAGCAACAAGAAAGTAATATACTAATTAACAACAGTTTAATATTTTTGTGGTATTAGGGAAAATAAACAAAGATATGGACAAATCTTAAGTGTATGATTAGATGAGTGTTGTAAATATATATTTATACCCACATAACCATTATTTTGATCAAGGAACAGATGATTTTCAATAGCTCATAAATTAGCCTAATAACTTTTACACTAGGACATCACTCTTGTCCCAGTGGATCACTGAACTTGTATCTGTCACCATTATTTTGATCATTCTAGAAGTTCATATAAAGGAGTCTTACAACATGCATTCTTATGTATCACGCTTATATTGTGCAACACAATATCAGTGTGATTCTATGTGGTTGTATGTATCAACAATTCATTTATACTGGTGAGTAGTATTCTGTTGTATCAATAGAGGACTTTTTATCTATTCACTGGTTGACAGACCTATGGCTTGTTTCTAGTGTTAGAAAGCGCATGCACCAATCATCCTGGGGCATGTGTTTTAATTTCTGTTGGAAAAAATACTTTGTGCCAAAAATGCTTAATCTTGGATAGCTATTTATTTAACTCTGTAAGAAAGTGAACTGTTTTCCAAGATGTATTTACAATTTAACAATCTTACCAACCATGTATGAGAATTCCATTTGTTCCGTATTTTAGCCAATGTTTGGTATTTCAAACTTTTAAATTCTAGGCATCTAGTATGTGTGAAAATATTCTCACTGTGGTCCTGATTTATTTTTCTTTGGTGACTTTCAAGATTTTTTTTTTTTTTTGAAGACTCCAAAGAGCTTTTATTTTTAATTTTTTTAATTTAATTTAATTTTATTTTTTTGAGACAAAGTCTCACTCTGTTGCCTGGGCTAGAGTGCCGTGGTGGCAACCTAACTGACGGCAACCTCGTAACTCCTGGGCTCAGGCGATCCTTCTGCCTCAGCCTCCTGAGTAGCTGTGACTACAGGCATGCTCCACCATGTCCGGCTAATTTTTTCTATGTATTTTTAGTTGGCCAATTAATTTCTTTCTATTTTTAGTAGAGAGGAGGTCTCGCTCTTGCTCAGACTGGTTTTGAACTCCTGACCTTGAGCGATCCGCCCGCCTCCGCCTTCCAGAGTGCTAGGATTACAGGCGTGAGCCACCGCACCTGGCCCCAAAGAGCTTTTATTTATATAAATTATATCTATCCATGTTTAACACATTGAAAGTTAAAACAAACTTTGAAAATGTAATTCATTTGAAAATAATAAACAGGATTTTATTTTATTTGGTTTCCAACGCTTTGTCTACGTTGTTCATGAGTGTGCTTTTTAGTTACTATGTTATATAAGTTTATTGAATTTCTTGGAATTATACATTTAGACTTTTCATCAATGATGAGAAATCTTAAACCACTCATATTTCTATTGCTTTTGTCTCATTCTGTCCTTTTCTACAAGAGTTCCACATTACATATTTGGTATAACCATTGACATTTTTCCACAAGTAACTAAAGATATGATCACTTTATTGCAATGTTTTGTCTGTTTGTCATAGCAGATAATTTCTATTAATTTATCATCTAGGTTATCAGAACTTTCTTTTACTTTTTCCAGTCTGTTCTTAAGCTCATGCAGTGGATTTTTCACTTTCAATGTTATAGTTTTCATGTTAAAAAATTTGTTTATAGATTTTTTAAATCTGTGAGGCTTCTCCGTCTGTTACTCATTATGACTGTATTTTACTATAGGTTCTTGAATATATTTATAATATGGCTTAAAAGTCATTTACTTCTAATTCTAACATTTTTCAGTTATTGTGATCAACTTCTACTTATGTTTTCCTCTTGTCTATGAGTCTATATATGTTTCTTCATATATAGTATTTTTCATTGCACACTATAAATTGTGGATTATGTTTTATAGGGTACATAATTCTCTTATTGTTCTCTGAAAAATTTTGATTATCAGTTTAGAAGGTTATTACTTTAGCTACTCTTAAATTATAAATTTAATCTCCCTTGAGGGGTTGAGGAACAATAGCTAAAACTTTTGCTTAGCCTTTTTAATGCCTCCAGCTGTTGTTTTCTGATGGGAACCTAGGAGAACCTCCTGCATATGTGCAGTTCAAATGTCATTTAAGAATATAACCACAATTTATATAAATATTTTAAAAATCCCCTTGCTGCTTCTTATCTGGTTCTCTCCATCTAAATGTCCACAAGCTATAAGATCCCCAATATGAATCCTGTATCTCATGAATACAATAAAAAAAATTTTTTTTGAACTGTAACTACACTGTCCTTCGTAGATTGGAGAGTGAGTATCACCTGGTGCAGTTTCTTTCTATCATGAATTATGTATCTCCAGTTACTGCTTGCTCTGGTCACTCCAGTGCCTCAAACACTTTTTTTTTTCAATCTGGAATATATAAAGTTACTTTACTAGTAGAATGTAGACTTTTGTTTGCCTGTTTTTTCTGCACACCCCCCAGAGTTTCATCTGTAGTTTCACTATGGTAGGAGATAAAAAAGAAAAGGAGAGTGCATAGGCCTCACAAAGGGAGATTAAAAGACTTTTGTTCTGGTAACCCAGTTTACCACAAACCCAATATGGAATTATGAATAGAGAAGACCAATTTTTCTATAAGTTTTTTCTTTTCAATGTAGATTTGAGTACATTCCAGGATATGTGATCAAGTTAGGATAAAATGCCACAGGGTAAATACGACATACATTTCTGGAAGGTGAATTATACTTAATAGCATGCAAAAATAAAATATTTGTTTGTATTAAATTTTTCACTGAAGTGAATATTGAATTACAATAAATGTTTTCAAATTAATTTTTATGGTATAATTATTACAGAAGTTACACTGAAGAACATTTACTCCTGTTATATATGCATAAGACTAATATTGTTAACTATGCAATGCATAATTATAAACTGTAGGTATAAACATCTGTATTTACCAAAACTAAACTAAATTGATTGCTCTTAGCATAAAATACATGTTTTCTTAGTAGGTAGCCTGATCTCCATTAAATGTTGTATGTATGTTTATAATGCATTAAAATGTTTTTCTTTAAACTTTTTTTTCTTTTTATATGAACAGCTTTCATTGATTTAAAGACAGTGCTCTTTATCCTATTTCACCTTTCCTTTCCATCTTGTCTGGTCCTAGTAGTGTTCTTTAATGATGCACATTATTAATACTGACAGGAACTTAGACAAATATAAATCTGATGCTCATGTGGAAGACAAATTTGTAAAGTCGAATTATCATTATTTCATAATTCATTACCTTGGTACAAAGCTGCCACATGACATCTGGTTGATTCTTTGTATCACAGATTTAATAATCAGATATTAGGTATTTGTTACATGATTCATTTTTTTTAATTATCTCTGCAAGCTTTGTTACTTATTGATGTGTAAAATTTAGAATGCAGAAACAGTTCTAATGTAGAAAATTTCTGAAAAGTAACACAATTATTGGTAACTTTTGCTGATTCTTTGCCTTATGTGGTCAAAGACCTAAATGTGATTTATTACAGGAATGTTCCAGAGGGAAAATACTTCCATTTTTTCTCTTGACAAACATCAATTGTTGATAGGCTGGCTGAAGTCACATTTATCAACTTTTGCTGGGCTGTGGGAAAATTCTATTGATTTATAAAGTATCACAGATTCACTAAAACTACTAGAGTCACAGACATGGAGTTTACGTAAAATACAGTATGCATTTGTTAATCTTTCCTTGTTTACTTTAGAATATTCTGATCCGTAGTCAGACGCATTATTCATTGTGCCACTGGCCCACACTTTCCTTGTTTACTTTAGTCACATAAAATTGTTGGTACAAAAAAACCCAGCCATGTTAAATTAGATTTACTCTGGCAGATAGTAATGAACAAAGAGTAAATAAATAAAGAGTAACAGAACTGATTTACAATTGAATAGGTTTCCTGTTTTTATTCTGAAGATTTAAAAATACATAGTCTATTAGCTAGTAAAAAATTAATATTTCTCGATATTCAAGGTGGAGGAAAAAACTCATAGAAAAGTAAAGAAAAATACCTAAACACTTTTTTGCATCTTAAATTTTTAAAAATAAAATGGTTAATACATGATCTTTTTATTAAGTGGATAGGGAAACCAACACTGAATAATAATCACTTGCCGTTTTTGTTCCTTTGGGGAATTACATTCTATTGAACAGAAAGTTTGGGCTTGGGGATACATATTTCCCAAACATTGTTAAAAATACTTTTATCTTATAAATTATTAATTTTAATATCAATATTCTAAGTTACTCCTTAAAATACCAAATATTTATTAATTTAAAACAAAGTAATATTTAGTGTATTTCAGAAAATGTGATTGCTGTTACAAAAACTACTTTAAAGCTTTGTTTGTAGTTTCTGCTATATACACATTCTCACATATTCAATGCTTCATTTTAATTGCACATGGATGAAAATGCTGGGAGGAAATTTACTCAGTACTATATTTAAGTCATTTTTCTGTATAACCAAAGAGACAAAAATAAGGATAAAAATAAAAAGAGTAGAGAAAAAATATATAAATGCACTACCTACTTCTGATGTTAAAATGTTTGACTAATATTTTATATCAATATCCAACTGCTTTCAGTCCCAGTTTGTATATTGTGAGATTTCTGTTAGTGGTGTAAATCCTGACCCTATTGGTATGATTAGCTTTTGTTACTTAAGAAAATATCCAAAGCAATTCTTAAGGAAGATTATTTTAAATTTAATATTTATTAACTGGTGACATAGGTGAGGAGATTGCCCCCAAATTTTATCTAAATCTAATGAATAATTATTTCTAATTAGGTATTTTCTGAAGAATTTAATTTCATTGCTGCATAAGTATCCCTTATTTATTTTTCACAACTTCCTTTTTCATACTCTTACTGTCTTTATTTAAGCAACTAGACACTTGTAGAAAGATATTCACATTCTGGTGTTTATGTTCAAAATATAAATGGAAAAACTTCTAAGCAAATTGAGTGTGACAATGTTATTTATATTCAAATATAATTTTTCTCTGTAGTTGGTTGAGTATCTAGAGACTAGGTGCTTGCATTTTACAGGTTATAACAAACTGGTTTTAATTCCCTGTGAAAAAGCATCATTATTTTTGCTTTAGTAACAAGAAAAAACTCAGAAGATTTTGGAGTGACGTGTTCATTATAAATGTATCAATATTTTTATTAAGAAGTTTTTTCTATGATTTTAAATGCGTATAGTTACTTACTGAAATGTACTTCACTGAAGTTAAGTTGAAACATTTACTGGAAGATGGAAACCTGTAGGAAGCAGTGTGTAGACAGCATTTCACTTTCACAGCATTCTGTTCAAAGTACAATATCACTATCAATGTGTCTGCAATTATTAGAGTATCTTTATTATTAGAGGAAACATAACAAACAAAGGACAGTTTAAAAAACAACTTTCCCTAAACACACTAAATAGATAAAAAATAGTAAAAATTATACAGAACAGAAAATTAATTCTGATAAAAAGAAAAAATATGAACTTCCCCAAAATGAACAGTCTACATGATGCAATTTGCACTAACATATACAGTACTAGAAAGCAATATGTAAAGTCCTTTCATGAGAGATTATTAAATTTGGGAGACTCAAATAAAATATTATTTTTTAAAAAATGTGTCCATCCCTCATGCGTACATATGCATTTGAATGACCACACATAAATAATTAAATACACAAGAACCACTGAGAAAGTGTATGGGTTTTGGGTTTTTTTTTTTCTTTTCTTATTGTTCTTTTTATTTTTTTGTCTTTTTCATATAGAAATGTACCTTGTATCATGCCTTGTCTCCTTTGTATCATGCTTTCATGATAACTATGATACGTGAAGACAACCTGATAGAAAGTAAGGACCAACAATTAAATGCTCCCTCATGTACGTGACGCATGACACATGCGCTCTCATTCAGATACTCATAGCATGACTTCCCGCATGCAAGGCAGAAGGGAAGCACAATTTTCTTATGTGCTCAAGAGAGGAAAAAAACAGATGTTAGTGCACAGTGGTAATGTTTCCCATATCGCTATGAAAATTCTACATAAAAATGACATAATGGAGATAGATTTCATTTTTTTAAAAGATCAGATAAAATAGAGTAAGTTATTTACATTATCTCAGAAACTGAATAAAATTCAGATTTTTGAAGTTAGAAATTGAAGCTCGAATAACCAAATAAAAAGAAGAAACATCATAGAGGCCTGCCACGTATAGATTATGGGTAAAAGGCAACAACAGAATCTGTAACACATAATGATGTCACAGTAACAATAATGGAAAATTTCTACCACACTGTAAGGCTGATAACTTTGGGAATATATAAAAGCTGTGAATGTTAAAGCAGTAACAGCCATTGGGAAACCATACAACAGAAAATCCTAGATCAGATCACCATAGTGTGTCAACTTACCTAGGTATGTTAAAAGGGCAATTTAAAAATAATTTAAAATAAAAAGAAAGTGAGAAAGAACCAAGTCTACCCAAAAACCTAACTCAAAAAAGAAAGTTTTTTAATAGCCTTTTAATCTTTGAAGTTACTGAATAAAAAAATTGGAATTAATAAAATAAACACTCCATGATAAGTTTGTAAGTCAGCATAATTAAATGAAAAGGGAGACAGAATATGAGATAATAAATAGAAAAACAAAGCAGTTTTAAAGGAAGTAATACATTATCATCAGCATAGTAAACATAGTTGAAAAGAAGATGACAAACACATAGATTTATAAAAATAATCATAGCAACTGAATATACAAACAGTAAGGCATTACAGCAAACACAGAGAAGGTATTGCATATGGTGAGCGGACAAAGATGATTCAGTACAATGTTAATTAGCCTCTCTGGAGAACTCAAAAATTGGAACTGAAAAGTATTTAAAGATTTGCTGCAAAAATGTCTCTGATTCTAAAAAAAAGAAAGAAAAGTATATATTTCAATTGAAAAGAAAACTGAATGTTAAGGTAATTAGATAAAGAAACAATAATTCTATGACTTCTTATGATGTGGAATATCAGGCATAAATTCAAAAAAATTAAAATTGACATATAAAGGCAAATTAATACTAAGAGGGAAGATCAGATATGCATTAGGGCCTCTCTGTAATATAATCAATGCCAGAACCTTATGTAACCATGTTTACAGAGTTCTGAAAAGAAAAAATAAATAAATAAACATATGTTTCTATTTATGAATTTAAGAACATTATACCCAGCCAAGTTTTAATTTAAGTATATAAAGAATAGACAGACAACCAGAAACATATATATGTATATATGTTGATATATATGATATAAACGGTTAATAGGATGATATAAGCTTCATTTAGCAATAATTTGAGCCAGATAAAAAAATAACAAAAGAAAATTCAAAGAATCTGAGATGCAATGACTGGTGACAAGCATGTATTTACATGATCAACATGTATATAAAAATTAATATTTCATCAGTTACAGTTATGTGAGTATGAAATTCCATAAACAATGTCAGTAAAAAATAATGACTTAACTAACAAACTAAGATGTGGATGGAAGGAAGAAAAAAGGAGCGTGAGAGTGCCCATGTTCTGCAGATCCACAGCAGGCTATCAAGAGGGTATTTTAGAGTTGGAAGTATGTGCTAAAAAAAAAAAAAACACCACGTCCTCTTACTGTTTTGCACTGTCTTTTTTCTAACATTAGGGAGATTTTAGTAATAATATTACCTGTGGTAAAGAAATCCTTATATGAAGTTGAGAAATACCTTCTGAGTTCTTTCTTTTAAAAAGTAATTCAAGTCATTTAGGATACTGGCAAGAAGAAAGAAAATTTCTTCTGAACTTTGGCCAAAAACTCACTAAAAATTTTACTTAAGTAATGAGTGGAATGGAACATCTCAGTCTGAAAAATTAATATGTGTATGTGTATGTTTGTGTGTTTTCATGTTTGTATCACCAAGCAGCAATCATACTTAATAGTAAAAATCTAGTTGTATTCTGATTAAATTGAGGAGTATAAAATTAATTATCATTATCAATAGAATGTTTAAAACCTTTTTCTGGAAATTCTGGATGCTGCTGTTGGATAAGAAAAGTGAAAATAAGCTGTATAGATATTTAAATCAAAAGCAAAAATATCAGTATCTGGATGATTTGTCAAATGGAAGATCTAAGAGATTTAACTGTAGGAAAATAGTAAATCAATAAAATTGCTCATACAGTGGTTAATGACAAATTATCTGCACCAAAATAAGATATTTTCTTATATATTTTTTTAATGTTGGTAGATGATTTCCCATGGATCTCTTGCATTTCTCCACATTTTGCATGCAGTGGCATTGCTTATTTATTTATTTATTTATTTTTCAGACTCTTGCTTTCAAGAGTGTTTGTAAAGAAAATAGCTTTGGAAGATTGAGGTAGTGTCTACCTCTGGAGGACAGATCATATTTGTTTACTGTCCAGTATAATAAATAAAATGGCTTCTTCCAACCAAAAATGAAAGATTCAGAGTTCCATACACATGGAATTTCTCAGCTCTAAAGCAAGTCCACTGCATGCACAACATCTACCTGGGCCTCTCCACTTCACTTCTTGGGACTCAGTGTCAAGGACTAACACAAACTTGGAGCTCAGCCTGCCTGCCACATTGTAAGTAATAGAGTCCTTTTTCTCTGTCCCAGGAATCTGGTGGTTTATACAATCTCCATGAAATTGTGGCAAGCTAATATGTTACCTACAAAGTAATATAAGTTGTTAGAATTTCCACAGTCCTTGACATAAAAAAAATAGCTACTGAAATGATATAGTAAATGTAACACATTTTTTTGAATGGAGATAAATAGTATCTATGGAAATGTATATGTCATATAGGAAGCATTTAGAGATTATGAGAAGACTAATTTCTTCAATAAATGATGTTAGGACAACTGGCTGCAGTGTTGCTGCTGAGGAGTAGGACACATTCTCATTTTTTATTCCAAAATAAATTTAATAAATTATACATGATCAATACAATTATATAAAACTATAAAACATTGTACAGCAAAACAAACACAACGTAAGACAAAATAAAAAGCCCAAGTATAAACAAGTTTAGAATATAAATAACCTGAGAAAAGAAAAACAATGAACAAATAAACAAAGGTAAATAATCAGCTTTTAAAAAATCATGGGTGAAGAATATTAGAGACATTACAGAAATCAATACATATAAATAATCACTGAATACACAAACACACATATGGGTACAATCAGCTGGATTTCAAAAAGAACTAAATGAATGACTGTATGCACAGGTATGATCATGTTTAAGGAAACCACAAGGAGTATCAAGTCATTTAGAGACCAACAATAGTAGGAGATGGTCACCAATTCTGAGCCTGAATTAGTACAGAGGTAGAATGGGCCTACTAGAGCCAGGTGATGGCTCAGCCTATGGAGTGTCAGCAGCAGGTCAAAAACCTGTGACTGTAATCATTGTACTGTAAATGCTTTGTAGTTTTCCCCCAATTAAAAAAAAAAAAATTCTAGAAGCCACCTTGTGAGGAGCAAGCAGACGGACAGAGAAGGGCAGTGAAAGGATTTGGGGGTGTGGCAAAAGAAGATTTGACAGAACTCTACCATTCAAGGGCATTGCAACAAAACAAAACAAGGTATTACTTGCCATCCATCAGTAATTTTATATTCCCACAACTACATGGAATTAGTCACATACATCTATGGAACCGAAAGGCATTTTGACCATTTGTATAAAAATATATATTGCGTATTTTTTATTTATTTAACTGGTTAGATATAATCACTATATGAGTGCAAAGTGTGCACAATTTATATTTCTGGTAATTTTGGTGATTTTCAACATATCATTTTCAACATTTTAACACATATAAAATGTTAAAAATATATGCATGTATAGTCAGTATAATTTGATATCTGTTCTTTCTCACCAGTGAGTTGGTTGTATTTTTATAAGCAAAGAACATAAAAAACCATTTGGTTCAATAGAAAAAAAAATGAATGAAGCAATATTTTAAAATGTTTTAAATTTCAGATATAATACTAGAACATCTTGTGTTAACACTTCCTATAACCCTAAAACATCCTCAAATATGTTTTTATTTGCATATACATGTAACTCGATTTTGATATATGCATATAAAATTTAAAGTATTCTAGCTTTATTTCTTTATTTCCAAGAATTTTTCTTTCCCTCTGCTACTCTCCTCTCATTCTGAGTATGACATTTACTGTTGTAGTACATTTATAGTTTACTATATTTGAGATGCTAAAAAAGGTTTTGTCTTTTTGTTGAAAGACCCCAAATTCTCCTTGAATATCTCTGTCATAAATTTTTATTTACTTTTATCTTTAATATTTTTAAATGTTTACCTTTTCCAAGCATAATATTATATCTGTGTATAAAAGAAAACATGCTGAATAGGATGTTTTAGACATAACTTTCTCTTTAAAAGCAAGAAGTCTAGCTATTTGTAAATGTGACCAACTTTCTACTTTAGGATTTTTTTCTCTCCATCAATGTTAATGTCAGAAGAATAATTTCTACTTAGAAATTCCAACTTCAATATGAAATATAATATCTCCACAGTGCAGAGTGAAGCAGGGCTCTAGGCAACTTGGATAGTCTTGAGCATGTCATAATTCATTTTATATGGAAGGCAGAAGAGTTTTGAAATATGTAATCTTTGTTTCTAAAAGGATACCATTCATTATTTAATCTGTCTAGTGTGTTTTGCATTTTATTTTTCTTGACTTATGTTCAAGAAATTTTCTTCTATAGTATAACATTCCAAATATATAAAATATTATAATTTAAGTTTAGCCTAGGGGCTACTACTATCCAAGTGCTAGTGCTGAGTTTTTCCTTTCCATGACACCCCTGCCCCTCTGAGTTTCAAGGACCCTCAGTCCTCTACCATTAGGGTTAGCTAAGAGTCCTGTTAGTGTCTGGTTCTGTGAATAAGAATCCTAAAAACTTTGAGGCCCAGTGGAATTTCTTGTGCTTTTTGCACCCCAAGCAAAGAGAGGAAGAAGGAATGGCCTCTTCATCCAATAAATGTGTTGCTCAGCCTTCCCCATTATTGGCTGAGCACCCGCTAGCCTCCTGGCTCTGGCCATGTCAGGGGCTCAGCACCCCTCTTTGCATATTGCTGCTTTATCCAGTCTTTGTAGCAGAATGTCCAGATGTCATCTGTCTTTCAACCAATCTGCATTCAAATTATATGCACAGGAGTTTCTTCCCCTTACATCCTTCAAAGTTCTATTGTGGTGATATAAACTCCATGCCCTGCTTTCCACAGGCCCTCTCTTTTTATGTTCAAGATATAATTTTATATAAAAACTAATTAGAAAATTGATAAACAAATATAACTTTGTTCTTATTTACTTCCTGTCAGTTGTTAATCCTGTTTGTTCTCTTGACATTGGGTTTTTTTTTTTAGCTTATTTGTAAGCATGAAGGAATTTATTGTTTATCTGCTTATATATTTTATAAAAACAAGGATATACAGTCCCAGCTGGAACCCATTCTACTAAGTGAAGTATCACAAGAATGGGAAAACAAGTGCCACATGTACTCACCATCGAATTGGTATTAACGGACCAAAACTTAAGTGCACACATAAGAGTAACATTCATCGGGTATCAGGCAGATGGGAAGAGGGCAGGAGGGTAGGGGTGGAGGGCAGGAGGGGTTGGGTATATACACATCTAATGAGTGCAGTGCACACTGTCTGGTGTATGGGCACACTTGAAGCTCTGACTTGGGTGGGGCAAAGGTAATATATGTAACCTAAACATTTGTACACCCCGTAATATGCTGAAATAAAAAAAGAAAAAGAAAAGAAAAAGAAAGGATATACAAAACTGTATTTAAGATATTAATATCTTTCAGTGGTACTGTTTAATTGGTATTTATTTGGCTTTGATGACTTACAATTGGCAGTCACGCTATTTGGTAGTGTGAAATCATGTATTTTTGTAAACCTTTTCCTTTTTATTCTGGTTAACCTAAACTTTTAAATTTAAAACTTTGTCCTTTAGTTTCAGTCAGTGGACAGACCTAACTTTGTAAATAAAGCTTGGATTTTATACAGCTGAAAATCCCATACACACTTTCTTCTGTAACTGGATTTGCCCTAATGCACACAGAATCCAACTCTGCAGTGAGCAGTTCTTGAAGATGAGTTCAGCTAGCTTTACAGATAGATTTCTTGGATAAGAGTTTAGGTTAGAATCTATGGAGGAATGCTCCAAAGGCTCTCCCAATCCACTGTCTTCAGGGACAAAAGTGCCTTGTTTACAATGGTGACAAACTATTTTAGATCATGTTTTAAATCTAAAAGGTCAGTCTTATCAGTCAATGACTATTTTTTTTTTCTGATATTTGTTCTGCTAGATTTCCTTTTCACCTACTTCAATTGGGATATTTCAGACCTCTGACAGATTTGATTTCCAGAAAATAATAGATAAAATAATTGCTGTGACATGAGAGAATTTAAAACTAATAGTATAGATTGAGCAAAGAGTAAAATACATCAAACTGAGAAATCTTTTGGGTGCTGAATGCATACACACTTTTATTAAAGGAATAGTGAGCCATTATTATAGTTAAAAATTAAATCTAAGTTCCCATGAGACCTTATTCAATATTGTCTTATTGAAAGGACTCTGTAATTATTAATTCTGAGCCTTACTTAGTTATTTAAACTGATGTCTTCCGAAAAGAGCTGCATGACTCATAAATAATTGAGAGCTGAATTAAAATATTCTTTAGTGGATAGAATTGCCCTTAATTTACAAATTCAATTTCCATGTAAGAGCAACCCTTGATGAGTTACCTGAACTTTGCAATATTATGCATCATAGCCCATGAACCAGTAATATTGTAGAAGTAGGCAATCAACCATGAAAAATACTTAATGGAGGTTTCTAATTAGTTTCACTGATTTAAATAATACTTCAGAAGAATATGCCATGTTTATTGTGTGATTCTTTTCTGTACATTGACACGTGGTTGCCCATCCCCAGAGTAACTCTTACCTGTTTGAAAAGGTCCCTTATACAATGGCCTGATATGTATTTCTTTTATTAAGCTAATTTAAGCTAAGATGATGATAATTATTATTAAATTATTAAAGAGGTTGAATATGTACCATATGTTATATTTCCCCTATGAATTCTATTTTCAAGGCAGGAGTGGAGGTAAACCGCCAAGATTTTAGATACCCTTCTCATGATGAAGTAACCACACAAAGGACTGAAGTATCATTCCATATCTGGATTAAAAGTAACACAATTTGAATTCACTTTCAATTCTGAGAACCATATGCAAATTAACCATATTATTTTGTCCAGCCCTCATTGTGTTCAGATCAGTCTAGAAGACACAAGATTCTGCAAGACTAAAAACTTAAGTTGTACTCTTTAAATTCAGAAGTTTCTATGAGAACTAGAGTTTCGTCTATTGGGAAAAAAATGACCATTATTTCAGACAGCATCCTTGACATGCCTGGGTTAATTATGTTTAATACATTGCTTTCTGTAATTTTAGTTTTTTTATTCACTCTAAGAAAATAAAAATAATAATCTCATCCTAAATTACACCACCAAGAAAATACCATTGTAATATCACTAAAATGTTTTATCCATTTAATATAATCAAATATTTATTCAACAAATTTATACTGACCTAAGTACATGTGCCAATTTTTCACTGAAGTTTTACAAACTGACTGAGAGAGAGATCTGAAGTTAGTTTCCTCTCCTCTACCATGACATTGAAGCAGCCTTTCTTCAGACTTTTAGTTGTTGTTGATGATGTTTTTGTTCTTTTTTTATTTTTATTTTTTTTATTATTTCAGCATATTATGGGGGTACAAATGTTTTGGTTACTTTCGTGGCCTTTCCTCCCCTTCCCCGCCCCCAGAAAGAGCTTCAAGCATGTCCATCCCCCAGATGGTGCGCATCGCACTCATTATGTATGTATATACTCATCCCCTACTTCCCCCTTCCATCTGCCCGATGCCTGATAAATGTTATTCCTATATGTCCACTTAGGTGCTGATCAGTTAATACCAATTTGCTGGTGAGTGCATGTGGTGCTTGTTTTTCCATTCTTGTGATACTTTACTTAGTAGAATGGGTTCCACCTCTATCCAGGAAAATACAAGAGGTGCTATATCACCGTTGTTTCTTATAGCTGAGTAGACTAACACTATAAGATAAACAGAGCAAGTCTTTGAAATACCCCCCCGTCTTGATTTAAGTGAAAGAGAGGGAATGGAGCTCATAGCATAGTTCTTCGACAAAAATTCATAAAATTTTCTATGCCTTATATTTTATTCTCTTGTTTGGCTGTGGGGATTAAGATGTATTTTATTAACTCTTAGTTACCTACTTGGGCATTTCTGCATGGTGAACGACCTCTCCATTATCTGTCATATTCTAAAAGCCTCAGTTGAAATATTTAATTTAGCATCAATTTTGGCACAGAGGAAATTGGACAGTTTTTTAAATTAAGCATTTTATTTTGAGATAATTATAGATTCGCATCCAGGTGTAAAAAATGTCTAATACAGAGAAATCCTATGTACCGTTTCTCCAGTTTACTCTAAAAGTAATATCTTGCAAAAATACATTAAAATATCACAATGAGGACATTAACATAGATGCAGTAAACATGAAGAATGATAACATCACCACAAGATTTTTCCCATTGTCACCTATAGTTCCACCAAAGTGTCTCTGTTTCTTTTAGTTTTCCTTCTTCTGAGAATATCTTTATTTGTCACTGAATTCTGAAGGATAGCTTCACTGAATATACAATTCATGATTGATATCCTTTTTTTAGTACTTTAAAAATGTCGGATCACTTCCTCTGGCCTCCATTGTATCCATTGTATCACATGAGAGATTTCTGTCATTTGAATTTCTGTTTTGTAGAAGTAATTTGTTGATTTTCTATGGCTTCTTTCAAGATGTTTTATTTGTTTTTAGTATTTAGGAATTCAATATGATATTTCCCAGCATGAATTTTTTTTTTTTTTAATTTAGGTATTTGGGGTTTACTTGGTTTCTTGAACTTGTAGGTTTATGTCTTCAAACAAATTTGGAAAATTTTTAGTCATTGTTTCTTTGGATACCTTTTCAGTCACATCCTCCCTCTCTCTCTTTTCCTTCTGAGACTTTGATTATATGAATATTGTATTTTTACTTCTCACATAGATCCCTATAACTTTGTTTTCAGTTTATTTTCTCTTTGTTTTTCAAATTGGGTAAATTCTGTTGATCTGTCCTCAAGTATACCAATTTCATCCTTTGTCATCTCTACTTTACCACTGAATATATCCAGTAAGTTTTTTTTTATTTCTGTGATTGCATTTTTTGGCTCTACTATTTCCATCTGATCCCTTTTTATGGCCTATATTTCTATTGTTTGTTTTAATATAATATACTTTAACTTATAATTGATTATTGAATCAATTTTATAATGGTAGTTTGAAAATTCTTATTAGATAACTCCAAAATCTGTATTATCTTGTTGCTGGCATCTATTCATTGTCTTTTCTCCCTTATGTTATGATTTTTCCGGTTCTTAGTATGATAAGTGATTTTTTATTATAGTCTAGACATTTAGGATATTATCTTATGAAACTCTGGATTTTAATTAATCTTCTTAGATTATATTAGCCAATCTCCCTATTGAGTTGTAGTGTGAGGGCAGGGTGGGTGTGTGTGTCTTCAGTGTCACACACTTTTTTGCTGGCCCAGCAAAAGTGGAATGAGAAGTCATCCAGCCCCATTACAAACAGGCAGAGTAGAAGTTCAGCTACCTCTCAGTCCTGCTGACAGCTTCCTAGCAAAACTGGGGCACCAACTTACAAAACTTTGCTACCTGTGGAAGGAATTATTACATGAATTTTCCTTTGGATCTAAGTGGCATGAGGGAAGAGGGAAAGTAGAGGCCTGACTTACACCATTCTGTTGCTATAGAGATGAGGGCAGAAGGTCAGATCTCTGCTGGGGCCTGGTGACATGGGGGGAAGCACAGTGCCAACTACCTCACCTTCAACCACCCATTTCTGTCTCCCTAACAGGGTGGGGTGGGAGGCTCAGCTCTTCATTGGGCTCACTGACACCAGGAGAGGGAGAAAATGGAGTGTCTACAACCCCAACTTGTATCACGTCACTGACTACTTTGTGGATGCCAAATAGGGGTATCAGCCCCACTGATACCTACATAGGAGTATAAAGCCCAGTGGGGCCTGGCTCCACCTCACATGGAGAGATATTGCATTTGCCTATATCACTAATCTTAATTTTTATGTAAGATATAAATGAACTTCTTAATTAAGACACTGTGGTTTTGGAATTCTCATAGCAGCCACAATAATTCCCTAACAAGTGCAATTTTTAACCTATTTATAGAATGTATCTTCTAGTTTTTTTCTAAATAAAAACTACTTTCAGGAAGAGGGAGTGTGACAATTCAGTCTAGTTGCATAAAGATCAATTTTGTGCAGGTGAAAATGAAATTTAACCTGGAAAAAATAAAAAGAATTTAAAAGATTGAGAAAAGTGAGAAAACAAAGAGAACTCACACTTACATTTTAAACTTGGGCTAATATTTAGAATTTGGATAAAACTTTTGTAACTTGCCTCTCCCTAGCATGGGTTAGTAGTATGCCCTTCCCCTCCACAGTGCTCACCACATTCCTCAGATGTGGGTCTGTTCCCCCATCCCCAAAACCCTGGTGAACACCACCACCATTTGAGCACCATAGTGTTAATCAGTCAGTACCAATTTGATGG
>CAUYRT010034561.1:0-12562 GCA_963574885.1 Lepilemur ruficaudatus | reverse complement strand
TAGAAGAAACAGAACTGAAAGCCCACGTATCACATTCCCTTTAGCTATCATTATCACAAGACCTTTGTTTAGTCAAGCCTGCAGGTAATCATTTTCCATTATCTACTTCCTCCAGCCCAGGGTCTTAGGGCAGGACTTTCTTGAATCTGGGAGGCTGTTTTTTGTCTAGGAATAACTTTTCTGCTTTCTCAAGGTTGAGACAAAGGACATTCCATTACTATTCAAGCCTATACTATGGAACACTCAGTGCATTCCAGATGGGAGAGCTATGCCTAGGGACAGTTGCTATGTCACTAAGGACCCCAGTGTTCTGGGCAGCAAGCACATCCCCAAAGGCTCCCATTTTCAGGACAGCTCCCCACAGTCACGGTTTCCAGGGATGTCCCCAGCTAAAGGCTGGGCATGGCAAGGGTGCTAGAACCAGGCCGTTCCTGCCTGCCAGGGCACCCACATGATGGGCAGCCTTGGCTAGGGACAGTAGGGGGCCAGCCAGCCCTGCCCAGACCTGCTCTGCCCTGTGCCACCATCTGAGGCTCTTCCTACCCAGTCCTCCTCCTTTCCTCTCCCGAATCATGGTCCAAAGCCTCTCTCTGCCTAATCTTGCTTCCTTCCCCTTTACTCTTCACAGGTATTCTCCCTAATAAATCTCTGCTTCTCAGGGACCTGAACTGATACGTGGCCTTCTTTTTCCTACCTTGAGTTTCTATTCCTTCTACCCCGACCCCACCCCCACCCCCGCCCAGCCAAAAGGGCCGGCAGCAGTCTGGGAAGCAGGTGCAGCTCCTCCTGTGTTCTCAGTCCCACAGTCACTTGCCGCCTCTTTGCCTCCCAGCCCCACCCGACTGGCCCTGACTCAGGAGGGTGGCTTCTCACCCCCAGGACCTGGCAGAGCTTTTTTTTTTTTTTTTTTTGAGACAGAGTCTCAGTCTGTTGCCTAGGCTAGAGTGCCGTGGCATCAGCCTAACTCACAGCAACCTCAAACTCCTGGGCTCAAGCGATCCTTCTGCCTCAGCCTCCCAAGTAGCTGGGACTATAGGCATGTGCCAACATGCCAGGCTAATTTTTTTTTGTATATATTTTTAGTTGACCAATTAATTTCTTTCTATTTTTAGTAGAGACGGGGTCTCTTGCTCAGGTTGGTTTTGGCTTGGCTGACTCCCCTCTGGTCACTGCCCCAGGATTAGAAGTCCTCCTCTCATTTCCACAGCTCTGATTCCCCCTTCAACCCCAGATCTCCAAGCTAAGCTGGAAGCAGCACAGTGAGGAAATGGCTGTGTCTGTGGCTCTCTGAAATACCTGCTTTTTAAAAAAAAAGAAGAAAGCCTGGGCGCGGTGGCTCATGCCTGTAATCCTAGCACTCTGGGAGGCCGAGGCAGGAGGATGGCTTGAGCTCAGGAATCTGAGACCAACCTGAGAAAAAATGAGACCCTGTCTCTACCAAAAATAGAAAAAATTAGCCGGGCATGATGGCGCATGCCTGTAGTGCCAGCTACTCAGGTGGCTTAGGCAGGAGGATTACTTGAGCCCAGGAGTCTGAGGTTACTGAGCTAGGCTGATGCCACGGCTTTCTAGCCCAGGTGACAGAGCGAGACTGCATCTCCAGGAAAAAAAAAAGAAGAAAAAGTCTCATGAACCATGAATGCTATTGGTGACAGCCCCGAGTTAGCATATGTCCCCCAAATAAGTTAACCAAGCTTATAATGGGCTCCTCACGCACCACTGGAGGCTGCCTGAGAAGACAGGGCACCTCCATGGGACTCAAACCACACTCTGTCCCTTGGGCTGGCTCAGCTGCCCGTCCAGAGGAGCTGGCCACCATGCTGGCACCACCAGAGCCCCTGTACACTCCCCTCTCACCGAAGATGCTGCTGAATTCCAGGCTGGACCTGCTGAGGAAGAAGCAACGCCTCACAGGGCTGGCGGCCGGGGACCGCCTGGCCTATCGTGGAGACTGTGACCTTCACGGTGTGAAAGTCACAAACCTGCTGAGGCCTGCCACCTCATTCTCACTGTACCCTTCACCCCAACCTTCCAGTCCCAGGCCACACCAGCCTCTCCCCTCCAGGTCTCACCATGTGTCTGGCATCTTTTCTTATCTGCATTTCACTGCCCCGCCCTCATTCTGCTCCGCCTTCCGGCTCAGCTCAACCACAGCAAAAAGCTTTTACCTGTCACCCCTCTCTCTAATGCAGGCCTCCTGCCACCTCCTGGGCACCTAGGTCAGGGGATACTTAGCTCTAAACCAGGCCACTCCCTCCTCAGAAACCTTCCCCAGCTCCCCACTGCCCAGCAGAGGGACAGACTGGTGGCCTCAGCCCAGATGTAGTATGCAGTCGATTTGTTTGACCTACACAGTATTTTCAAAATTTTGGAACCAATATTTTAAAATCAGGAGTTGCATATAAAAATTCAGATTTCTGCTTGTCTTACACATCGGGAGATCAGGCAAGTGTTCATCTGTTTACCTGGTGGCCATCCGCTGGAGCTGGGTCGCCACGGCTGCCCACTCTGCCAGCTCCACTGGTTCCCTCACGCCATGGCCTCCGCACACAAGGGACTTTGAGGCCCTAGCCAGGAGACTAAAGTCCAAACCCTTTAGCCTCCTTTCCTTAATCCTGCCCTAAGCTTTCCTTGTAACCTCATCTACCACCATAGACAAAGTGAGCATAGGACATATCTTCCAAACTGGGATGCTTTTGAAAGGAAAAAAGGACACTCAAAATAATTAACAGGTGTTCGTTGATCCACAACAGGCATACACTGAGATTTGTTCTGGCAAACCTGGACATATGGTCACCCAAACTACTGGCCCCAACTTAGGTGTCACATACCCCAAGCTCCAACCAAGCCATGTGCCTCATGTTTCCTTAATGCAGCCTACATTATCAGGTCAGTGCTTTTACCCTTGCGGTTCCTGCTTCTGGAAATATCCTTTCATCCCCCCATCAGCCTGCCAACATCCAACCAGCTCTTCAAAGCCCAGATCAAATGTGACTGCTTCCTTGAAGCACACCCCATGTTTCCTAGTTGGAATTCCATGCATCTCTTTTGAATTTGTAAATCTGTTATTAGCCTTCCCTGGGTCTTGTATTAGAATCACGTCATTCATTCAGTCAACAAACATTTATGGCACACTAGGGATACAGTAGCGTACAAAACCAAAGTTCCTCCCCTCGTTGAGTATGTATTTGACTGTACAAGTTAGTCTTGCTTGTTAGCACATTAACTTCTCAATGGCAGGAATTGCTTGTGGCAGGCCTGGTGCTTTGAACACAGCAGATGATCAAGAATATTTTCCAGATTAAATCATAAAAGTGTCTCTGTGCCTTACCCGCCTCAGCTGCCACAGGGGAATAATACCCACCCTTTTTCCTTTACAGCACAGCTCTGAGGACTAATAAGTAGCAAAGGGATGGTGCTTTGTGAAATTAAAATCATTTTAACCTTGTAGAGTTCCAAAAACAATAGCTACTGATTAATGCAAACTGTGGTCAGCACATCTCATACCACCTCCTTTTAAAATTCCTAACACATGGAGATGGGTATCACCATTCCTGTTTAATAGAAGAGGAAACTGAGGCTCAGAGATGTTAATGATTGGCTGGTGAGGGAGAGCCAGGCTCAGCCCCGGCGTGTCTACCTCCAGACTCTGATCACTTTCCACCTCACCGCGCTGAAAACTAACTGGTTTCCAGCGTGACCCAGTTTCTCCTCTTAGGAACAAGACTAGAAGCGTATCTGAGAGAAATCTAACTTTAGCATTTCCCTGGGGAGTTCCTTGGCAGAGCCTGTTTCTATCCTGAATGACAGTGAAGGAGGAAAACCAGCGACTAGCATGGAGAGACTGAGCTGCGGGACCACCTGGTCAGCCTTGAGCCTGAACCTGTTGGAAGGCCTACCCAACCCTGCCACCAGTGTCCCCATGGACATTGTGCCTTTGGCCTCTTTGGGCAATGGGGAATTTCAGAGGCTGCATCAGGCCTGGTCTTGGGCTACGGCAGGCGACTGATGTCCCTGGAAAGGAGTGTGACACCTGCTGAGGTCCCCTGCCCCAGCACAGGCCTGGAGACTCCATTCAGCACAGGGCAGGAGGAGGGAGGGATGAATGACGCAGCAACACAGTGTTCTGGATTCACCTGCTGGAGCTGTGCATGCCTCTCACCTGGGGCTGCTTCCTGGCCCTGAGGTTAGTGCCTGCCCATCTATGGGGCCTCTGCTCATTGCCAGGAAGGAACACAAATTGGGTTAAGAAGCTGTACTACCATGATTCCAGAATTCCTAGTCTGTGAGGCTGTGCTACCCATGTCAATGAACAGCCAACTCCCTGTAAATGTCTGCTGGCTTCTATAATTATTTGGGGAAAATGTCATGTTTGCCACTGTGCTATTAGTGTAGCACACAGGCTAAGATGCAAACAACTCCACACCAATATAAATATTTTTAATGGCGCCATTCCAACTCTCTGGTGCATGTGCTTCCAGATGATCGCACAGGAGAAAATCAAAGGGAGGGATCCTCTGTTATGAAGCGTAGTCATAAGGAGGCTGCATCTGAAGACAGACAGTTCCAATCTGGTGTGAAATCCGGTCTGATCCCTGCATTGGAAACCATGTTTACTCTCTCTTGCTGGAGACTTCAACACTATCTGATTTGATTATGGAACAAAGAGCTAGATGTTTAAGCAGTTTTCACAGAAACCTTTAGCAATGGTATTATAGGGATGGGAAAAGGGAAGAATCAGGATGACTCAGGGCAAGTCAGTGACCTTCTCTGGGCCTCAGTTGTCCCATCTGTAAAATAGGGATAAGACATCAATTGACCAAGGTGAGTTTCACTTCCTTGTACTTCCTCCAAGTTCTGAAATACACGAGGCATTGGAGGCCTGTGATTTCACGCCAAAGTAATATGCTAATAAATGCCAGGATGCCCTGTGGTTCCTGCTGACTCTAGGAGAGGTGGTCAAGCCTGCCCTGACATTCAAGTGGCCAGGGCAGGATTACATTTGTATAGAAGCCAACGTGTTAAATGTCATAATATTTAGAAGTTATAAATCAAGCTAATAAACTATTAAATAAAATATGCTTTGTTCTTCTACCTTGACAAATGACTTCAAAATGACCCAGAAGGCCAGGATACACTTTAGAATTCTTGAACTCCTTAAAGCTCCACACCACAGCATGGTAGTAGGAAGAGTTGGCCTCCACCTCTCCCCTTTCCCTCCCACTTCTGTCTCTAACTCTTACTGCAAAGGGGCCTTGCACACATGCTGGTGAGCAATGCAGCCTGCATGTCCAGGCTCTGAACACACATACACGCACATGCGCACACACGCATAATCACCATGGGCCCAAGGGTGTGTACACCAGCAGCATAGAGGCCTGATAATGGACTTCAGCTGGCAATCCCAGGGTGATCTAGAAGAAGGAGCTCTTCTATTGGTTCCACTGACTCCTCACCCTGTAAGGAAGTGCACAGCCATGGGAGGCCAGAGTGGGGCCAGGGCAAGGATAACACTTGACTGGGACTAGAGACAGCTCTAGAAGTGGTGCAAATGACACACCACTGGCAATGGGCTAATTTCCCTAATATATAAAGAACTCCTTCCAATCAGAAGGAAAAAACCAACTCCACTATAGAAAATAAAGAGACTTCATTTAAAAGAATATGAATAGCTTCTAAAAATGAAAAGGTCAAAATGTTTGGTAGCACATTTTGTTGATGAGGGTGTGAGAAGCAGACACTCTCATCCCACTGCTGGTGGGAGTGAAGGTGGTATGAGCTCTTGCAAGCACAATTTGGCAGCTGCTGTAAACATTACAAATGCGTATACTCTTTGACCCAGCGATTCCGCATCTAGTTATGGAAACTCGAGAAACACTTCAACAAGAAAGAATATTTATTGCAGTGTTTTTTTGTAATAGCAAAATATTGGAAGCAATCTAAAATTCTACCAGTGTGGAACTGGTTAACTTGGCAATGTCCTCCCATGCAATAGAACAGCATGGAGAATATCTATGCAGGCCCATACATGGAATGACCTCAACTATATGTTGCTAAGTGATAAAAGAAAAGTGCCCAGGACAGTGGTGTTGGGCTGAGGTTTGTGTGAGAAGAATGAACACATATACACATATGTTCAATGCACAGAGACTCTCTGGAGGACACACAAGTCACTATTAACAAGGGCTGCATTTAAGGAGAGGATCTGCCCAGGTGGGGAGAGCTGTGGGCAGGAGACTTACTCCTTACTGTATCACTTTTGTGCCTTTTGAATGTTGCACCATGCGTATGTTTTACTTATTACAAAATATTCAAGTAATAAAAAATGAAAAACTAAGCTCAGCCCTCTGTCCCTTTCTTAATGGTCCTTATCTTTTCTTCCTTATATCAGTCTTGGTTATATACAATTTTTACATTATCTTCTATATTTTACAGTTGGTGAGGGCAGAATTCATGTCAAATAGTAATTGACGTTTTTGTGCATTTATTATATGCCAAGCCCTGTTCTCAATACTTTGTATGCATTATCTCATTTATTTCTCTACAGTGACCTCTGATGGTAGAGACTGTTATTACCCCATTTTGCAGTTGAGCCCAAGGCTCAGACAGGTGTTATGAACTTTGCTACGTGCTGGGGAAGCTGTCTGATTCCAAGACTGTTTGGCTCTTGTGCTGGCTGATTTCAAGATTGCCTTAGCCACTATGCATAGTAGCTCATCCTTTGTATCTCCGCACCCACAGACACGTATCTGAAATCAATAAATCCTTACGCAATGAATGGATGAGCGAATGAGTGAATGAATAAATGATGACCCTGCCACATCAACAGCCACCCTGCATGTTGTACTTCTAGGTCATGGGCACACCATCCTTAGATTTGGGGAGAGGTAAAGAAAAAATGGACCTCCTTTTAAATAGCCATAGGTTTCCATTGCCCACACTGCCTGGAGGGAAATACAAAGAAGGAATTTACCAACTAAGGAAGATGAAGGGCTTCATGGTTTCACAGAAGAGAGGGTATTTTTTAAGCAAAAGTGCTAAGGCTTAGGCAAGAGCCTGAGGGCAAATTCTGTCACTTCTGCATGAAGCATAGCTGACTTCTCAAAGCTCTGAAATGTCAGAGAACCAACTGCACGGTCCCTGGCCAAACAGAGCCCAAGGGTCCCTTCCAATAACAGGTCAGCCTGTGCATGGTCATGCTACAGTCTGAAGGCTGAGCCGCAGTGAGTCCCATATGCGACCGTGCTATTTGAGCAAAGAAACAAAGGTGGCTTGTGCCTCCTCCTTTCAAAAATAGCTGATGTATTCATGTACCTGTTTGCTTTCCCTATAAAACAAAGCCTACTTTGGGCTTCCATAAGGCAGTTTGAACTAAGCCCATGTTCCTTACACACAATTCTGTCTCCTCATCTTGCATGATTTATATGGGGTTTAAATAATAAATTGCATGGATGCTGTAAAATTTATAGTGCTCCAAGTAGGTCATTAAATAAATCACTGTATAATTTATATAAATGAACCTAAATCATGCAGTAGGAGGATTTCATTAGAAAATCAATCCTGCGAGTGGATAAACATGAGGACTGACAGGAACACGGTTGTTTTTGAAAAGTCTCTGTGTCTGTGACCTCATATGAAGGTGCTCGGTACTGGAGGGCATTTCACTCCTGCTTCCTGCCCAGCCATCGGTGCTCCCAGGGAGCTGGGTTCAGGCTTGCAGCCTCCAAGAAGACTTGCCTCCACCTCTGAGTTTCCAGGCTCTTCTAGCAGAAGTCAACACAGCTACAGGGACTCAGGTGACCTCAAAGCCAGCCAGCCTCTTACCATCTCCATAGCAGAGCCTAGGATAACAGATTAGGGTTGGTGCATTCTGAGTAAAGGAACACATGGAGTGATTCTGCCAAATACAAGACCAGTCTTGGCTTGAACACAGGCCAAGAAAGAAGTCCAAGAGGCTTTGGTTGGCAGGAGCATTCACCTTGTCATGGGCAGAGGTCTGCCTGATGCAGCAGCCTGGCAGCTGGCACTTGCTCTGGCCTCCCATGCAGAATCCATTCCAGCCTCCATAAGGAGACCACTTTTAAGAGGACATGAAGGGCAGATTGAGCCAAGGGACAGGTCCACTTAGGATAGCTTAAACCCCTCAAGTTCCTGTCCAGGCTCACTCCAGGACAGGAGAGCCCCAGGACCTCCACCCTGGCCAAGAGAGGCTCAGGGTTAACAGCAACCTGCGGCAGCTCTACCAACCAAGATGGGTGGCCTGCAGGCTGATTGCTGAAGGCACAGGCATTTTAGGAGAAGGGAATTTCAGGCAAGAGGAGATCCTGTATTTTGAAAACCATTGCTTGAGACAGATCAGCAAGATTGAATCAAACAAGATGCAAAATGAACAAAGTGCTCTGATAAGCTCTCCCGGAGACACTACTGGTTCTGTGAAGCTCCGCAAAACTTTTGGGGAAGTTTGGCCACAAGGAAAGCTGAAAACTTCATGAGGTGACAGGCCATGAGAGTATCCAGCACTTGTTAGTCACTCTAAGGATGTCAGTTTAAAACTCTGATCCCACCAACACCTGAATGCCCCAGTTTGTTGGCATGCACACACTGAAGTACTGCAGGTCCAGGGGTCAAGGTGGCTCTTTGCTCCTGATAGGGGTGGCAGCCAGAGACAAGGCCAAGGAGAGCCTGCAAGGACCACAAACCTTACTGCCCCACAGCTTGGGGACGTGGCCCAGGCCCTTCTCACCCTCTGCTCCTGTGGGGGTCACTGTTGCCCAAATACTCACCAGTGACAGTGTCCATAGTCTTCATTGAGACCCTTTGGTGGATGATGCCTAAGACATAAGAAAATGAACCACTGATACCTGGGATACCCTTTGAATCTCCTGGACATTGTTCAGTCTCCCAGTCTCAGTGAGCTGAGGTCAAGAGCTGTAGAAAAAAGTCCATCCCCTGAACAGGTCACCATTCACCAAATTTCCCCACTGGCCCATTGCCTTAGTCCTCTTGGGCTGCTATAACAAAACACTTTAAATTTGGTGGCTTATAAACAACAACATTTATTCCTCACAGCTCTAGGGGCTGGGAAGTCCAAGATCAAGGCACAAGATCAAGATTTATGATCTAGTGAGGGCCCACATCCTGGTTCATAGACAGCACCTTCTCCATGTGTCCTCACATGGTGGAAGTGATGAGAGAGCTCTCAGAGAGCTCTTTTATAAGAGCACTAGTCCCATTTATGACCTAACACTTCCTGAAGGTTCCATCTCCAAACACCATCACATTGGAGATTAGGTTTTAACATATAGATTTATGGAGAACACAAACATTCAAACCATAGCAACTCTCAAGACCATTAAGGGAATAGTGGCAGAGGGGACCAGCACACCCTGTGCTTCTGAGATCTCTTTTAGGGTCACAACTGAGATTTTTCCCATTCTGAAATGTGAAAGGGAAAGAGCAGAGAGAAGGAAAGAGTGAAAGGGGGAAAAGGGAGGAAGGAAGAGAAAACTCCTGAATCCACTGACTCCCTTGGTCTCTCAAGCTACTACTCTATTTTTCTCTTGCCTTCATTGCCTAGCTACTGTTTTTTGAATGGGCCTTACCTGTCGCCTTTTCTGTGTAGTCTCTCCCCTGGTTTCAGATACCACACCCATGAAAATGACTCTCAAACCCACCTTTCTGACTCTGACCCCAGGCCTTTAAGATCAGCGACCATCTCTGGTCACCATTAGGTCTCTCTAATTGGATCATCCCACCATCCAACATTGGACCCACCACCCTTCTCTCTGCAACTGGGCCTTTTTCCCTGCAGTTATTCTCACCATGAGGGGTATCACCATCCTCAAGCTTCTGAGGCCTTTTGAATCCTCTAGCTATTTTGTATTCACAAGGAGTCTTTCATCAACTCCTGCCAATCATCCCCATATATTTTTCACACATCCACTAGACTCCCACTGCCCTCACCCCAGACCAGCCCTCATCATCTCATACCTGGGCAAGAGAAAGACAGTTTCAATGCTGTGAGGAATCCGTCAATCCAAACCTTCAAGTGACAGAGGAGAAAACGAAGGCTCAGAGAAGGAGGACTGTGCCCAAGGTCACACAGATGTTTAGAGTCAGGACTTGAACCCAGGCTTCCTGACTCTGCCCCTCGCCTTTCCCCTGCACCACAGGCAAACTTCACAGTGGCAGCCCAACCTTTCTCACTTATCTTTATAGGCCTTACCAATCCACTTTTGGGGTGTCTGTGCATCTCACTCACAAGAGTGGAACCAGCCGTTATACTATGCCACATGGCCACCCTTCCCTGGTTAGGGTTTCCTAGGTTAGAGATGGTCATCTGCCTTGGAAGGCCAATTGGATTTTTTTCTCCTAATATTTGGCATTAGGGATAGGAAGTTCTAATTCACTCTAAATTAGTCTCTTGAAAGTAGCCTGCCACCCACCCTGTGCTCTAAGGTACAAAAGAAGGTGGGCTGCAGAGTGATGCACATAAACAGAAAGGATTAGACGTGAGTGGGAGAGAGAAGCCTGATGCTTTCTGCTACACAGGAGGCCAAAAAGGTGGCTTTGGGGCAGAGGGAAGAACAGGTGGCTTTACCCGCCCCATTATCACCATCTGTGTCTCTAATCCACCCAAATAAACATAAAATAAACCAAACCAAACACGCGTACACCACAAACCTACACAGGGTAGAGGGTAATTTGTCTCAAGCCCCTGTAAAGATTTGCCCTGCCAGAAGATGTACATGAATGTTCTGATCACCTGCCACTAAACTTGTCTCACAGCTCCCCACCCCTGCCTGGCACTCTTGCCTGACAAATCCATACTCATCACTTTCATTGCCTTGAAGATGCCCTGCTCCAGCCACACCAACAGGCTCATCATCTGTTGTAGAGGCCCTGCTTCTACATCTTTGAAAATGCATTTGTCCGTTCTGCAATGCCCTGGTCCCCTCTTCTCCAACATTCTGTGTCCCTGGGTAGCTTCAAACCCTGCCCAAATTAATTTTCCCTGGAAAAGCTTTCCTGGTGAGGCTCATCCAACCCTAAAAGCACCTCCACCTCCAGCCTCAGCTCAGCTTCCATTTCCTGTGGAGAACTAGTCCATAAAACACATTCAGGAATGTGAGTTCTATGTTACAGCTTTCCCAGCAGGTGTCCTAACTTCCTGAGATAGTCTATAAGCCCTCCAGCAAGGGAGACAGGCATGCCCTACCTACAGCATCCGGTGCAATGTTTTCCACATGATAGACACTCAATTAATTTAACTGCCTGGCTGGCTAAAACAGGAAAAGTAATAAGCTAGTGTCCAAATTTGCTCCCCACAGGCCTCTAACTGCCTCCCTGGAAATGGCAGGCATCAGGAGGTCCAGGCCTTCCACTCGCTTCCAACCCCAAATTAAGATGTGTTGCTGCATGGATGACTCTGAGCCCTCTGGGACAATCTGAGCAGGGATCAGGCGGAAGGCAGAGCTGAAGGCTAGAGGGCAGGATCTTGGAAAGCAAAACCTATCAAGGAATGTGTGGGTGTGAATATGCACAACCAAATCCCCAAACTAGGACAGGGAGCCACCTCAGGATCAGCCCTGAGAGCACGCAGTGGGACTGGGGACCTCCAAGCCAACCCCAAAATCTTCCCCACAGCCTTCCTCTTCCAAAGCCCACTGTTAGCATCAGTGCTTTTCCCTACATCATATTTTACATCCCACCCATCACTCTTAACTATTTTTTGCAGAGAGGGGAACAAGAAAAACTTAAGTGACTTTGTATCTTCTTTTTAACCAAGAAAGAAAACTAATACTGACTAGGGCTGCTACAATGTGCCAGGAACTATATCCCTCTTGTCTCATCGAATCCTCACAATAAGCCTGGATTAGGTAAATTACCAGTATTATTCCTAGTTTATAGAAGGAAAAACAGGTTCAGAGAGATTAACTAACTTGCCTAAAAATATTAAGCATGCCTAAAGCCATTCAGACAGGAGGGGGCAGAGCTGGGATTTAAAGCCACCTATTTTTTGTGCCAAAATACAGGTATTTTCCTGTCTACCTTGCTGCCTCCTGAGATAAGGCAGCAAGACCTCGTGCTAAGGAAAGTTTAGTCAAACTGTAAATTGAGTCCTTCCTGGCCAACAGTAGGTAGGGGAGACCAGCAGGGGCAAGTGACACATTAAAGGTGAAACTGAGCATTGAGAGAGAGTAAGATCTTGTGACCATTGCAAGATTGTGTCCTCTACTGAAAATAGAAAAATTAGTGGGGCGTTGTGGCATGCACCTGTAGTGCCAACTACTCAGGAAGCTGAGACAGGAGGATCGCTTGAGCCCAGGAGTTTGAGGCTACAGTGAGCTACCATGATGCTACTTCATTCTACCCAGGGCAATGGAGTGAGACTCTGTCAAAAGAAAGGAAAGGAAGGGAAAGGAAAGGAAGGGAAGGGAAGGGGGAAAGGAAAGGAAAGGAAAGGAAAGGAAAGGAAAGGAAAGGAAAGGAAAGGAAAGGAAAGGAAAGGAAAGGAAAGGAAAGGAAAGGAAAGGAAAGGAAAGGAAAGGAAAGGAAAGGA
>CAUYRT010034560.1:0-19050 GCA_963574885.1 Lepilemur ruficaudatus | reverse complement strand
TTTTTTTGAAAAGCTTCTGTTCATGTCTTTTTTTCCACTTATTAATGGTTTTTTTTCTTGCTAATTTGTTTGAGTTCTTTGTAGATTTTGTATATTAGCCCTTTATCAGATGTATAGTTTGTGAATATTTTCTCCCATTCTGTAGATTGTGTATTAACTCTGTTGATTATTTTCTTTGCTATGCAGAAGCTTTTTATTAATAATTTAATTAAGTCCCACTGACCTCTTTTTGTTCTTGTATTTGCTTTGGGGTCTTAGTCATAAATTCTTTGCCTAGGCCAATGTCTAGAAGAGTTTTCTCCAAGTTTTCTTCCAGAATTTTTATGATTTCATGTCTTACGTTTAAGTCTTTTACCCATCTGGAATTAATTTTTGTATATGGCAAGAAATATGGGTCCTGTTTCATTCTTCTGCATGTGGCTATCCAATTTTCCCAGTACCATTTACTGAATAGGGCTTGCTTTCCCCAGTGTATGTTTTTATCTGCTTTGTTGAAGATCAGTTGGTTGTAGGTAGATGATTTTATTTTTGGTTCTCTATTCTGTTCCACTGGTCTATGTCTCTACTTTTATACCAGCATCATGATGTTTTGGTTAGTATAGCCTTGTGGTGTAATTTGAAGTCAGGCAATATGATGCCTCCAGATTCAATCTTTTTGCTTAAGATTACTGTGACGATTCGGGCTCTTTTTTAAATGCAGCAAAGTCTCAGGAAAATCAATGTACAAAAATCAGTAGCATTTCTGTATACTAACAATAGTCAAGCTGAGAGTCAAATCAAGGACTCAATACCATCTATAACAGCTGCAAAGAAAGTAAAATACCTAGCAATATATTATACTTTACCCAAGTAGGTGAAAGATCTCTACAAGGAGAACTATAAAACACTGATGAAAGAAATCATAGATGACACAAATGGAAGAACACACCATGCTCATGGATTGGTAAAATCAACATTGTTAAAATGTCCACACTGCACAAAGTGATTTACAGATTCAATGCAATGAGATGTGCTTTGAGTATACAATACAACTACTTTGAAGAATATAAAAGAAAAAATATAAAAAGTTTCATATACAATTTTTTATATTCATCACATTTTGAAAGGGTAATATTTTGGCTATTTTATATTAAATAAAATATATTACTAAATATAATTTCACATATTTCTTTTACCTTATTTAATAGGACATTTAAAATTAAGTATACGGATGGAATTATATTTCTATCAGACAGTACTGCTCTAAATCTAACTTCACAGTTTATGGAAATACTAATGATAGTGGAACTAGTTAAACCATGCCAAGAGGAAACAAGTCCAGAATGTGGGGGAATTCTACCAGATGAATGATTTACTCTCTACAACAAATAAATGGTATTAGAACAAATAAAAAAGCTGGGTAAGAGAGATAGCATTAGATCAAAACAGATACAAGAACCAAATGTAGTATATGAACTTTGCTTCCTGAACAACCAGTTATAAAAAGACACTTTTAAATCAATCTGGGACATTTGAACATTGGGACTGGGTATCATATTAAGGTCTTATTGTTCATTTTGTTAGAGGTGGTAATGGCATGACAGCTATGTTTTACAAAATGTGCTTATCTGTTAGGGGTGCCTAACCAAATATTTGTGGGTGAAATCATATGTCCTCTGGGAGTTGCTTTAAAATGTTCGGAGTTAGAAAATGTGGCAGATAGATGAAACCAGACTGGCAAAATGTTGATTCCTGTTAAAACAAGGTGATGAGGCCATGGGAATTCATTATATTTGTCTTTCTGCTTTTTATAGGTTAAAAGTTCTAGAATCTAATTATAAATACATAATATTATCTATATTATTATAATATAATATTTATCTATACTATATGCTATGTTTAATAATATATTTATATAATAACAAGTTATAATGAATTTTGATGCCTCAGAAGCTATTTTTATTTGTAATGCCTGGGAAAGGTAACACATGATTGGTTTGTCTGGCGAAGGTGCATGAACCCTTAGAAGGCAGAGTCCGAAGAGAACGGGGAAGAATTCTGAAAGGAGTCACGTCCCACTCGGACCCTGTGTTAACAGGTTGCACCGTTTCCTGTAAGGAGCGCAGGCTGACAGGGACCAGCTCAAAGACACCAGATTCCCAAGGGGGGAGGAGGGTTGGCAGGGCCTGTGGCCGTGTGGAGAAGGCCAGGCCCGCTCGGGGCACAGACAGGCCTCACTGGCAGGCACCTGGCCCTGGGGCCTGGCTTTTTAGTGGCATATCTGGAGGCAACTAGGCCCCAAGTTCATGAGAAGGGAGGAATAATCACAATTCCAGTTTATTGATTTACAACAAGCTGTAACCTTCAAGGACCAGATACCCATGGCCACTGAGCAACACGTCGTGGGAGGAGAAGCACCTGGAAGGAGGTGGCAGCTGGTCTCCGCCAGAGGGAAGACCGCCCTGTCCACTGCTCATGACTTTCTTTTTGGCAGTGAGAGGACAGGGCCACGCACATAGACGAGCACGTCCCTGATTTTACCTGCTGTGGGAGACCCCGACTGACCACCGAACCCCCCTGCTCACTCCAGCCCTTTGCTCAGGTTACCACTGAGCCTGTCCATCTCTTCAAAGCAACTTTTCACTTTTATTCTATTTTATAATTCAGCTCTCAGAGGGCAAGACTATTTTCCCATTCCCAAGTTCTGATGGCGTCTCAGTCTGTGCGTGCTGTTGTACAAAGTAGCATAGACTGGGTAATTTATAAACAATAAAAATTTATTTCTCCCAGTTCTGGAGGCTGGAAAGCCCAAGGTCAAGGTGCAGGCAGGTTTGGCGTCTGGTGAGGGCTGCTCTCGGCCTCCAAGATGGCACCTCGTTCACTGTGTCCTCACGTGGTGGAAAGCGGAAGGGCACAAAGGGGCTAAATGCTGAGAGAAGCCTCATTTATAAGGTATTAATGCCATTCGTGAGGGTAGAGCTCTCATGACCCACTCACCCAAAGGCCTGCCTTCTACTACTGCTGCGTTGGGCATTAAGTTTCAATATGAATTTTGGAGGCGGCACAAACATTCAAACCATAGCAGATAGCAAACCATAGCAAACCATGACTTTCATGTCACTCTTTCAGGGTATAGACAAAGGACTAAAGGCAAACTTTACCTAGTTCATAATTTTTGTAGCATAACAGGAATGAACATGGGTTCCGGAGTCGCACAAGCAGGAACGAGTTTATCCTACCTCGTCTGTTGACTAATTGTGTGACCTTGAGCAAACAACCCCTCTAAACCTTGATATTATTGTGAAAAACTGGTCATACAGAGCATCTGGTACTGTGCCTGGCACCGAGTAGATACTTGATAAATGAGAGCACAAGTTGTTGTGTTATTATTACTGTTGCAGCTTACAGTTGGCCTTGGCTAAATGAGTTTAGCGCACAGAGGCTAAGCCGCATGCCAGAACCAGGAAGCTTAGACACTCTACTTGCAAATCCAGGGCATTTCTTGACAGAATTAAAAGTGGGACCAGGCTTTGGCATACAGGCTAATGCCATAAACGAGGTGTATTTACCATGCCCACTCTGCTTGCCTCTCTGGTCTGGCAACTCCACAGGGCTGCAGGGGTGGGGAAACGGAAGTGGCTCCTGCCCTGACCCAGGGTGACCACTCATGGCACACAGAGTTGGTCCATATTCCACAGGGTTTACTCCTCTTCTTCTCCCCAGCAACTTGTATTCCTGTCCGTCCTAAGACCCTACCTGTGCAGCTGCCCTCTTCCTTAGCAGTGTTCCTGGAAGACTGGAAGGATGGCATGTGGTGATAATGCTTAGTGGTTGTGCACAAAGAGACATTTGCTTTTGAGCTCAGCACACACAGCCTAAGCTATCTCAAAATAACAAACCTATAGTGATTCCTGTCAGAGTCCCCTAGTGCCTGGCACCTAGTAGGTGCTCAATAAATATTTATTAAGTGATAAATGGAGGGGATTTCAGACACTGCAGTGAATTGCTGAGGGGCATCCTTCAGGCCTGGGGACTTTCCTGGGACCATTCCAATCACCCCACAGAGGGTGGTTTCCTGTTCCAGTTACTCAGAAGGCCCACCCGCAGCAAGGGCCCCGGACTAGTACGTCTTCAAGGCTTGAGGCTGACGCTCGTGGGAGCTGTAGGAGCTTTCCTGTTTCACCGTGCTTTAGACGCATTAAAGCTCTGCTTCTGTGGGACGGGTTCCCAGGGGGAGGGATAGAAAGCTCACCACTTAAGTCATTTATGCCTTGGCTGCCCAGGCCTGAAAAAATGCCCTTGGGACCGATGCTGAAATGCAGGAGGATAAGTTAAATGGCTTAATAGATCCTGGCAGCTTCAGAAAGGCCTAATGGCTAAGCATTAATTGGGTACACAGAGTGCAGATGAATCTCTGAAAAGGTATTTCAGATTTGCATGTTCAGCTATTGCTGGCTTCAAAGCGTCACATCAGTCCACTCCCAAACAGATGATCGTTAGAGAAATGCGAATGCTGGGTGTCTGCACCGACCTTCACGCTCCTGATGCACTTGCTTGTCCCCTCGGCAACATGCTGCATCCCTACTATGTGGCAGGCATGGAGGGGGGTGGCGGTTAGAGATAGATGAAGTTCCTGTCCCTGCCCCATGACCCTTTTTTCCTGGAAGACAGAGGCTGGGAATTGGAAGCCAATCTGAGGAAGGTGCAGAGGAAGGCGGAGGCTGTGGCTCTGCCTGGGTGGTAGGTGGACCGTGGGGACGTGCCAGGCGGGCAAACAAAGGCTCCAGGCTGAGGGAGCAGTGCGTGACTCATGCAGCGACGTACATGGGGAGCACACAAGCCGGAGGGAGGAGGTGGGCAGGCGAGGTGGGAGGAGCCAGATCGCCAAGGGCCCGTGCACTCTCACAGGAGAGTCTCTGACGTGCCAGTGAGTCACCACAGGATCGGAACATGGACGTCACACGTGCAGCAGCTTTGGGCTGCGAAAAAGACATCACCGAGAGTGCAGAAAACATGTGCAAGAGGGGACAGGTGAGGGGCAGGAAACCTCTTTTAAAGGAGGAGGATGTGGACCGGGGTCTGAAGCAGCATTTGCATTCTTGCTGCTCTCTCTGGTAGCAGTGGGATAGTGGACAGCTCACTTGAACTCTCTGAGCTTCCTCAAAGTGCGGAACAAATGAAAAGATGTCTGAAAAGGAGTATCTCAGGCACTTTGGTTGCAAGTAGCAGAAAGCCATCTTGAACCAGCTCAGTCACAAAAAAAGAATTATAAGAAATAGGGGTGTGGCCATCCTCAGGGGGGCAGGAACAGTTGCTGCTGGCGGGTGCTGTCTCCATCTTTCTCATTCCTGCTCCCTTCTGAGCACCGGTGTGTGTTCCTTCCTGGAAACACGGCCACTGCAGTCCACATGCCTCAGATCACAGAGCTTCACCGCCAAAGCGTCTGTGTCTTCTCTTGCAGTTCCAGTTGGGAAAATCCTGGAAAGAACTTTGATCACCCAGGTTGGGGCCAAGTACTCTTCCATTGATGAGTCGATACGGATGGGGGTGAGATTCCATGATTGACCCAGCTTGAGTCTGGTGGCCCTTCTTCAGACAATTAAATATGACCAGGGGAGCAGCAACTAGATGGTAGCACCCATTCCAAACACAGGATTGTCATATGAGAAAGAACATTTCCTAAAAGTATGGGTGCAAGGGCCGTTGTTGTGGGCTGAATGTTTGTGTCCCCCCCAAAATTCATATGGTAAAGCCCTAAACCCTAGTGTGATGGTATCAGGAGGTAGTGCCTTTGGATGGTAACTAGGTTTAGATGAGGTCAGGAGGGTGGAACCCTCAAAATAGGATTAATGCCTTTATAAGAGAAAGACAGAGATTTCTTCACACACACCAAGGAAAGGCCATGTGCAGACACAGTGAGAAGTCACCTACAAGCCAGGAAGAGATTCCTTCAAGAACCAAATCTGTCAGTGCCTTGAGCTTGGACTTCCTTGCCTCCAGAATTAAGAAATAAATGTCTATTGCTTAAGCCACCCAGTCTACAGTATCTTACAGCAGCCCAAGTCAAGAGAGGGGTGCAAGCCCAGAAAAAGAGGAGACATGCTGAATGAATAAAACCTGATTAGCATCATGAAATACTCTGTAAACATAAAACATGATATCACAATATCTTGTGTTGTCATACAAACACAATACAACACAATATCTTGTGTTGTTCACTCTCGAGATGGGTACTTTGGATTATCTCTCTAGTGTCATTGCATAGCATAGTTACTGCCACATAGTAGGGACTTCCTAACAAACGGTATCGAGTTAGTGAATGCTGTCGACTGAGTTAGTGAATAGTTAGCGGGTAGCATAACATGCAGGGGAGTCCACTTTCATTAGGGATAAAGTTCTAAAGTCCACACGGCCCATGGAAATCACATGTAATCAATATAACCCTCAAAAACTCTCCAGGCAGGCTCCATATTGAAAAACCACATCCCATCACTCAGTGAGTTTGATAAAACCGGTTTTTCTCCAAGTTGGAACACATCATTGTTGCCTTTGGTCGAACACCAGATGAAGCAGTTGGCTTTTACTTAAGGGTGATACTGTAAGAGAAAATATTAATGCATTAACAATAGGATCCCCTTTAGCATGGCGAGATACTCAGGAGGGAATAGCAGATTCATTTCCCCCGTCTCAGGCTGTCTCTGGATGTAGGCTCACTGAGTGTAATGGCAAGTGGAATCGCTCTCACTAGTGCCATATTCTCTTGTTTGTTTATTTTCTTAGTGTGTGGTGTTCATCTTCTAGCAGGTATGGGAGTTAGGATGCCTGTCTGCCCTGGTCATTCCAGACTCTTTGATGCCAATCAAGGTGCCTGGTGCATAGTAGGCCCTCAATAACTATGAGTTGGAGGAATGATCTCCTTGCACAAGCCACCATGCTTGGTACTGAAGAGGTGGGATGAGGAGACCAGTGAAACTAGCCCTTCCCTCGGGGCATGGCCAGCCTAAGAAGGGAGATAAAATATGAAATGCCTGAAAATACATGAAATGACAACAATACCAAGCAGGAAGTGTCAATAAGTCATAGGAGAAAAAGCTCTGGTGGACTCTCAGAAGAAGGACCCATCTCTAGGGACGGTCATCCTGACTTTCCCTCTAAACTCCATCCTATTTGCATCTCTATTTATTCAGAGAGGATTTCGCTTTCCTGCAGCCTGAGGCAAGTTCAAGCCCAAGGGTTTACTTAAATTATATGCTGGTGCCTGGAGCCAGTTTCTTTGGAATCTCTTTGCTCAGGGATGTTCCTGGAGTGAGGAGGAATTCTCTTGGGCATCAGCTGATACCAGAGCTGTTAACAGTTTTATCTGAGCTTGGAGAAACCTGGCGTTGTAGCGACTGGTCATGACAAGTAGGTCTTGACTTGGTGACTGCCCCGGGAAGGTGATCTTACATACTTTCCTCCTTCCACGGCCCACCTACGCTTTGTGGAATGGGATCTTAGCCGTCCCGCCTGCCCACGGGAGCGTGCGACTCCTGATTCCAGAGCAGAGCTGTGCACACAGCCCCAACGCCCATCCTAACAAACCTGCCCATCTGGGGAGCAGACTCTTCCTCTTCTGCTCTTACAGGCACGAGAGGAAAAAAGGCTCTGACCTGCTCTGGTCTGGGAAGAGTTTCTCTGTTAGTGGCTGTAGACTCGCGTCCTCAATGAGACATGTTACCGGGCTCTCAGGCCGTGGCTGGGGTGGCCAGGTGTTCACTGCATGGACGGAGGTGGCAGCTACCTGGTTCAGCCAACTGCCGGGTCACGTATAGCCCATGTGGAACACAAAATTTATTTCATTTTACTGCATAAAAATTAAAGTATGCATAAAAAAAACCACCATACACAGGAGATATTCTTCCAGACTTTTAAAAAATCTCTATGTATTTATTGATATATACACGTCTTGGTCCATTTGGGTTGGTATAACAAAAATACTCTAGACTGGATAGCCTATAACAACTGAAATGTTTTTCTCACAGTTCTGGAGGCTGGGAAGTCCAGAAGAGCAAGGTGCTGGCAGATTCACCATCTGGTGAGGGCCTTCTCACTGTAACCGCACCTGGGGGAGGAGGCAAATGGCCTCTCTGAGGTCTCTTTTATAAAGAAGGGCACTAATCCCATTCAAGAGGGCCCCAGCCCATAACTTAATCACCTCCCAAGGTCCCACTTTTTAACACCATCATATTAGGGGGTTGGATAGCAACATATGAACTTGGAGAGGATGGAAATATTCAGTCTGTGGCAATATACAAATACAAAAATAGGATATGATAATTTTGTAACCTGATTTTTTTCACTTTTATTATATCATAAACATCTTTCAACATTAAAAATACAGATTTGTCCCATGAATTCTTATAGCTATGTGATATTCTATTAAAGAGATGTACTTTAATTTATTTAATAGCACCTTATCATCGAGCATTTAGTTGTTTGCCATTTTTTGCTATTATTATAGGCAATGCTATAATAAAATCTTCTCATACATAGTAGCACACGTTTGCTTAACAATTTCTTTAAGAGAAAGTCAATGTAGAAGTAAGACTATCGAAGTGAAGGGTATGCACATTTTAATGTTGGATCAGTTTAGATCTCACCAGCAGCAGCCAGGAGGTGTGCCAATGGGGCACACACATTCTTTTTTGCCTTGACCACTCTGAGATCTTGTATCTTGCTCTAATTTTTATTTTTGACTTCTAGTAAATTTTTTTAAATATGTTTAAGGTCTCTTTAAATTTCTTCCTTTGGGGATTGCCTATTTGTGGGTGATATTTTGTTAATATCAAGCAAAATGACTCTAATTCACAAGGTCAATTTGAAGCTTGTCAATTTTATTAATTTCCACCCTCTCTTTTCTGTCTCTCCACCCTTTCTGAATCTGACCTGTGTCATTCTCCCTCGTTTCAGCCTAGTCCTTGTCCCCTGGCATGTGCCTGCTGTAACCCACGGCCAGGAGGACCCCCAATACCTCTGCCCCATTGCTTCCGACATTTCTCGGGACAGGATTTGGTCCCTATTTCAATCTTATAAACACTGGTTAAGAGCCTTGATGAGCCAGGGATGGGGCTGAATACTGAGGGGGCTAAAAATGAATAAGACACGACTGTTCCCAGCAGCTGAGCCTCCAGTGGCAGACTCAGACATGCCACGGCCACCAGCGCAAGGCTGACTCTGAGGTGTGTTCTCAGAGAAGTGGGACGGGGAAGGGAGGAGGAGATAGAAATTTTAACTCTTCGATCTCAGATGAGTTCTTAAAGAAATCAAGATTTGAAGGGAAAGGGCATTTCAGGCAGCACAAACAGTGCAACATTAAGAGCAATTGCTTGATAAATAACTGCTATGTGCTGTGTTAACAGATATTGTTTTTTCTTCTTCCAACAGGTACACACAGTAGGTGTTATTCTCATTGCGTCACTGCTGAAGAAAGGAAGGCTTAGAGAGGACGAACGGGGAGCCGAGACTGATCGCTGGGGTCAGATCGGTCCCAGGTCTGGCAAAATGCAGTGCATTCATTTCATGTTCTTCCAATTACTGCTTGAACACAAGCTGTAAGGCAGGCAGAGTACAGGGTTCTTTGGGGGTCAGGCTTGGGGAGATGTGACTGATACCCAGGGCCAACCTACAGAGGGCTGCGAATGAGCTATAAGTGCCTATTGTCCCTTCTGTTCTGCAGGTCTCCGTTCAGCATCACTTCCTTCAGGAAGCCTTCCCTGACTTGCTCCAGCTGTCTAGCTCTGTCCTCCACCACTACTTCTAGGCGTGACCCTGAGCCTGCCTTTCCCATGGACTTATTCACCGCATGTTAATTGTCTACTCATCCCTTTCTGCCCACTGGACAGTAAGCTCTTTGAGGGTGAGGCCACGTCTGATCATCTTGGCATTTCCAGTTGGTGACTTTGAGAATGAAAGAGTCAATGGAGCTCTGGGTGTGGAGAACAGGGAATGAATAGGTTTGAGGCAGCCTGGCAGGATTTGGCAACAGGCACTGTGCTGAGGGCAGGACAGAAAGGAAGCTCTGAGGATTTAGCCCGGCCTGGGAAGTGGGAGGCGCAGGGTGTTGGATGGTCGGGGATCGTGATAAAGGGGATGTGGTCCTGTGGCTCTGGGCTCAGACTGTCTGTGTCAAATTCCATTCTGCCACCTGACTCCCCTAGGACTTCTGGCAACTTAAAGAACTGTGTGTCTCAGTTTTCCCCATTGGTAAAATGGGACTATTACTCATGCCAGCGCACAGGTTGTCATGAGGATTAAGCTGAGTTTCAGAGCTGGCATCACTATCCTCCTTCTCCTCTGGGCATCTGCCGGTTTCTCAAGGCTCTGCCTAAAACGCAGGGTGTGAGCAGCGTGGGTGTGCTCCTGCCAGGAGTCCAACTGCCTGAGGCCGAGCCGGCTTTGGTAGGAGATCTGTAGCAGCCTTGTGTTGTTTGTTTAAGGCTGTGCGCTCTCGGGGTGACGGGACCTGGGTCAAGTCCCAGCTTCAAATTTACTAGCTGTGGCATTTTGAATTTGTTACCTGACCTCTCTGAGCTTCAGATTCAAAGGATAATAAAATAGGCATCATAATAGCACGTGCCTCGCGGGGTTGTTTGTGAGCATTAATGGAGACAGTAATATACGGCTTCTTTTTAGACACAGTAACTTCAAATTTCTCAGGGTGACCTGTGAGTCCCCACGTGGTCTGACTTCTGTGCACGCTCTGCCACCCCTGCCCGGCGCCCAGCCACACAGGACCCTGCTGCTTCTCCAAGCTTGTTTTCATCTCAGAGCTTGTGCATCTGCTGGGCCCTGTTCCCACGTGGTTCTTGCCCCAAATCTTTGCAAATCTTTCTCTCTCACCTAGTTCAGATCTCTGTGCATGTCACTCCTCAGAGCAGCCTCTGGGATCTCCCTTCTAAGCCAGCATCCCTCCCACCCACCCTGCCGCTCCCCACCCCCTGGCTTGCCCTCTGCCTTAGCCCTTTCATACACCGGACGTAGGATGCGCAACTATTTGCGCGTCATCTCTCGCTCCTGGAATGTAAGCTGCCCCAGCACAGGCACTGGTCTGTCTCCTTCACCGATGTGACCCAGTGCCTAGAAAAGCAACCGGCACATAGTAAGTGCTCATTAATATTCATAGAATGAGTGTGTGAATAAACAAACTACTTAGCACATACCCGACACACAGTCCATACCCATTAAATGTTGGCTATCGTGACTCCTGACATTTTCATTGTCACCATAGCAAGGCAGAGTTAATGGAGTTAGGGCACGAGCTCCAGAGCAGAGGGCCTGGGTTCGACTCCCAGCTCTGCCCTTTTCTGCCTGCACAGTGGACAGCACAGCCTCTGGGCCTCGGCTTTCTGGTGCTGCTGGGATAAAAAGTCAACATGGGTGAGTTCCGTGCAGCAGGCTCTGGGCGGAAGTCCATGTTGGCATCAGCGTGATGGCACTCGTGGCCCACACTTAGCCAAGACAAAAACAACATCTCTCCTCTTTTTACGATTTATATTTTGTTTTTGTTTTCTAACGGGAATAAAATTCAGATAAGATAAAATCAATCATTTTAAAGTGTATACAATTCAGTAGCATTTAAAATATTCACAGTATTGTGCAACCACCACCTCTATCTAGTTACAAAATGTTTTCATCACCCCAAAAAGAAACCACATACCCATTAAATAGTCTCTCCCCAGTCTCCCCTCCCCCAGGCCCTGTAAGCCGCTAATCTATTTTCTGTCTGTGGATTCACCTATATTGGATATTTCATGTAAATAGAATCGTACAGTTCTGGGGGGCAGAGCAAAATGGCCAAATAGAAACCTCCAGTGGTCGTTCCTCCTCATAAACACCAAATTCAACCTCTATCTACATAAGCAAGCACCTTCAGAAGAATAGAGAATCAAGTGAGTGATCATAGTACCTGGTTTTAACATTATGTTGAGGGAAGAGGCGCTGCAGAGGGCAGAAAAGACAGTCGTGCGTTGCTTACGCCACCCTTCCCACATGCTCCGGCAGGGTCGTGCCAGCTCTCCGCCAGCTCCCTGAGTGGAGAGAGATTCTGTGCCCCGAAGCGGGGAGAGTGAAGTGATTTGAGGGCTTTGCATTGAAACTCGCAGCAGCTCTGGCGCAGGGGAACACAGCACAAGGCAGAATTCCACCAGTGCCCACAGGAGAACATTTGGACTAGCCTGGCCAGAGGAAAATCCTTCACCCTGAAACCCGAGTTCTGGCTAGCCCCACCGCCGAGTGACATAAAGTGGCCTGGGGCCTGGACTAAATTCATAAGGCAGTCGGGCCACAAGGTCTGCAGTCCTTGGGCAATTCCTGTGGCTGTGATGATTCAGTGCCAGTGGACTTGGGGTGCACATGACCCAGGGACACACCAGCAGTGGCAGCCAAGCCAGTGTCTGTGTCACCCCCCACCCCCAACTATACGCAGTGTGGCTCAGGGAGTCTTTTTCCACTTGGGGAAAGAAAAGGGAAGAGCTCAGAGAACTTGGTTTTGCAACTCAGGTGCCACTCAACACCAGTAAAATAAAGCACCAAGCAGACCCCTGAAACCCCTGAGTCCAGGCCTTAGTTCCTAGAAGGCATTTCTGGACCCAGTCTGGGCTAGAAGGAAACATGCTGCCATGAAGGACCCAGACATGGCAGGACTCACCATCTGCTGATTAAAGAGCCCTTGGGCTTTGAACAAACATCAGATGTAGCCAGGCAACAGTCACTACAGGCTTTAGGTGAGACTGGGCTGTCATCAGACGTGATCTGGAGCAGTCCCAGCAGTGGTGGCCACAAGGGAGTGACCACATTACTCCTCCCCCAATTCCAGCTGCCCAGCACAGAGTGAGGGAAGAAAGTGAGAGACTTTGCCTGGTGATCCAGGCAAACTTTCCAAACCCAGAGAAAGATATCAGTATTCAGGTATAAGAAGAATACCAAGCAGATTTAACCTAAACAAGGCTACCTCAAGGCATTTAATAATCAAGCTCCCAAAGGTCACAGATAAAGAAAAGGTCCTAAGGGAAGCAAGAAAAAAGCAAAAAAATATTAATGTATAAAGGAGTTCTGATATGTCTGGCAGCAGACTTCTCAGTGGAAACCTTACAGGTCAGGAAAGAGTGGCATGAAGTATTCAAAGTGCTAAAGGAAAAAAACCTTAACCCTAGAATATTATATCCTGCAAAACTACCCTTCAAACATGAAGGAGAAATAAGGACTTTACCAGACAAACAAAAGCTGAGGGATTTCATCAAAACCAGACTTGTCCTGCAGGAAATGCTAAAAGGAGTTCTTCAGTCTGAAAGAAAAGTGTGTTAATTAATGATATGAAATCTTCTGAAGGTATACAGGTAACTGGTAACAGTAAATACACAGATACAGGATACTATATGCAGTAATTGTGGTGCATAAATCACTTATATCTTAAGTAGGAAGACTAAAAGATAAACCTATCAAAGATAGCCACAACAATGTTTTGAAAGATAGGTAGTATAAAAAGGTATGTATGGAAACCACAGAAAGTTAAAAAGTAGGAGTGGGAAGATGGAATTAAAGGGTAGAATTTCTGTTAGATTTCCCTTTGCTTTCTTAATGTGTTTGTAAGCAAAGTTGTCATGTGTTTAGAATAATTGGTTATAAAATGTTTTTTGCAAGCCTCATGGCAACCTCAAATCAAAAGACTTACAACAGATACACAAAAAATAAAAAGAAATTAAAACATACTACCAGAGAAAATCACTTTCAATGAAAGAAGATAGGAAGGAAGAAAGAGAGGACCACAAAACAATCAAAAATCAAATAACATGGCAGTAGAAAATTTTTACCTGTCAGTAATAACATTGAATGTGAATGGACTTAACAGTCCAATCAAAACACATAGATTGGCTGAATGGATTAAAAAACAAGGGCCAACCATATGTTGTTTGCAAGAAACCCACTTCACCTATAAGAACACACGTGGACTGACAATAAAGGGATGGAAAAGGATAGTCCATGCAAATGGAAATCAAAAAAGAGCAGGAATAGCTATACTTCTATCAGATAAAATAGATTTCAAGATGAAAACTGTAAAAGGAGACAAAGATATAATGATAAAGGGGTAAATTTATCAAGAGGATATCACAATTCTAAATACATATGCACTCAACACTGGAGCACCCAGATATATAAAGCAAATATTATCAGAGCCAAAGAGAGAGATAGACCCCAATACAATAATAGTTGGAGATCTCAACACTCTACTTTCAGCATTGGACAGATCATCCATACAGAGAATCAACAAAGAAACTTTAGATTTAATCTGCACTATAGACCAAATGGACCTAATAGATATTTATGGAACGTTTCATCCAACAGCTACAGAATACATATTCTCCTCAGCTCATGGATCATCCTCAAGGATAGATCATATGTCAGGTCACAAAACAAGTCATAAAAATTTATTTTTTTTAATTTTATTTATTTTTTTTATTTTTTGAGACAGAGTCTCACTTCATTGCCCTGAGTAGAGTGCCATGGCATCAGCCTAGCTCACAGCCACCTCAAACTCCTGGCTCAAGTGATCCTCCTGCCTCAGCCTCCCAAGTAGCTGGGACTATAGGCATACACCACCACACCTAGCTAATTTTTCTATTTTTAGTAGAGATGGGGTCTCACTCTTGCTCAGGCTGGTCTTGAACTCTTAAGCTCAAGCAATCCTCCTACCTCAGCCTCCCAGAGTGCTAGGATTACAGGTGTGAGTCACTGCACCTGGCAGAAATTTTTTTTTAAAATGAAATCATACCAAATATTTTTTCTGACTGCAATGATATAAAACTAGAAATCAATAACAAGAGGAACATTGGAAAATATGCAAATGCGTGGAAATCAAACAATATACTTCTAAATGACCAGTGGAACAATGAAAAGATTAAGAAGAAAGTTAAAAAATTTTCTCAAAACAAATGAAAATGAAAACATGCATATCAAAACCTATGGGATACAGTAAAAGCAATAATAAGAGGAATGTTTATAGTAATAAGTGCCTACATCAAAAAAGGAGAAAAGCTTCAAAGCTTCCTCACACAAAGAAATGATAAATGCCTGAGGTGTTGGATACCCCAATACCCTGATTTGATTAATACACATTATATCCTGTATCAAAACATCACATGTACCCTATAAACATATACAATTGTTATGTGCCTATAATAATTAAAAAACTTTTAAAAATTTTAAATAAATAAATGGAATCATATAAAATATGACCATTTGTGTCTGGCTTCTTTCACTTAGTATGATGTTCATCTACATTTGTAGAATGTGTCAGTACGTCATTTACTTTTAGGACTAGATATTCCATAGTATGTGTATACTATGTCTTGTTTATCCACTCAGCCATTAATGGAACATTTGGATTGTTTCTACCTTTGAATTCCCCTGAATAGTGCCACTATGAACATTTGTGCGCAAGTTTTTGCTTGAATGCCTGTTTTTAACTCTTTTAAGTGTATATCGATGAGTGGAATTGCTGTAGGGTAACTCTATATTTAACCCTTGGAGGTGCTGCCAGAATGTTTTTCCCTGTGGCTACACCACGTGACTGCCACCAGCAACGTATGATGGTTCCAATTTCTCCACATCCTGACCAACACTTGTTATTTTCTGTTTTGGGGATTATAGTCATCCTAGTGGGTGTGAAGAGGTATTTCATGGTGGTTTTGATTTGCATTTCCTTGGTGACTAAAGATGTTGAGCATCTTTTCATACACTGTATGTTGTTCAGCCGGAGGCAGGACTTGGTGTGATGACCTTGTCTGAGGTTGGAGTGTGCCGAGAAAAGCATCTGGAGAATTCCACAACTCCCCTTAGTTTTCCCTTCACCCGGGTGTGGGATTGGCTTCCTGGGTCCTGTTTTACCTCCATGTGGGCACAGGAATGGGAGGCCACCCTCCTCTGCCAAACAGGGATGGCGGTGTCTGGCTCAGCGTGAGACCACATGAGATAGGGGAGTAGCTAAGAGTGCCGACTCTAAAACCAGAAGACCAGCATCCCAATCCTGGCACGGCCTCGTCTAACTGTGTGACCTTGGGCTACACGAGTCAATGTCTCTGCCTCGGTGTTTCATGTCTGTACCTGAGTTTAATAATAGTAACTGCCTCACAGGGTTGTTGTGAAGATGAGATGAGTTCATATCTAAAAGCCAGCACTCAGTAAGGGTCGGCTGTCATTATCCTCAGCATTTTGTGTTTCAGCCTCAGGTGGACACGGGCTATCAAGTTCATGTTTGTTCTTCTGCTGGAAAGCCTCCTCCGAGTTCTTTATGGGCCGTCTTCTGTTTGAACTACATAAGAACTCTCTCATCTGCTATTTGTCTGTGCCAGTCTTCAAAGCAAAAAGAGTGTGGTCTCATTTAATAGCTCATTTTGTGTCCAAGCAAGGCTTTGATAAAACCCTTTAAAAACTGTGCATCTCTGATCATCAGAGATGGGGCCAGGGACACAGAATGGAAGAAGTAGAGTTTGAAAGGCCAGTGTAGCCTCCCAGACCACCGCTGCCTGGGTGCCGCAGGGCAGAGAGGAAAATCCGCTTCTCTTTCCAGCTTGCGCCTCCCTGCACCGGCTCTGAATCCTGCCTCAGTCGCCTTGGCATGTGGCTTGGCCAACCTAACCCAAACACTCCAGAAAATCCTTCTAGAGAAACCCACCCTGAACCTTTCCTGGGGATGGCTTCCTCTGCCAATCCGCAATTCTCTCACGCCCGCACTTCAGGCCTTAAATCTCAGGCAGGACAGTGCTTACTTTTGTGGAAGAGAAGAAAGTCACTTTGAACTTCTATGTTAACCGTCCCTTTTAGAGATTTTTTTCTGGCTACAATGAGCAAAAGCTGTTCGAGATGGTGGAGCACATTCTTGCTGAGGGGAGGAAGCCGGGTTCTGAATGGAGTGTGAGGAGGAGGATGGGGGAGCCCTCGAACCAGTTCTGGTCTGAGGGAGAGGATGAGTGTCCTTCGTGCTCATGGCAGAGCAGGTGACCACCTAGGGTCCCTTGCAGCCAGCTTCAGGAACTCTAGGCAGGCTGTGAAAGCAAGCACTCTGGTCCAAATCCGGACTATATGCTTGTGGCTGTGTCCTCGTTTGCATGAGGTGAGGTCAATGAATGCATTCTGTGATCAGCATGGTGCACAGCGGCTGTGATTGGTCTCAGGCAGTCTGTAACTAGACTCTTCCAATGACTGACCCAAGAGGGTCCAGTTCACATTCTCAACTCAACAGATACATGTGGAAATCCAGCCCGAGAACCCAGGCCCAAGGAAAGAGGATTCCTGGACTCTCTCAAGGCAGGCCCAAACAAATGCAGGCTCCACACTCCACCCTGAGGATTTCCAGAGCTTCTTTGACATGCTCAGCAGAATCTACCAGTCTCCAGCTGGTGAATCAGGGGTGTGGGTCTGCAGCAACTGGAAATTCGTTTCCCACGGCTTCAAATCCAAGCTCCTCTAGGAGGCCTCACCTCTAACTTCTTACTGATTTAGACTAGTGGATGGTTCAGCCTATTAGTTGCCGCTGTCCTCATGTTGTCTATCAAGAATTACCCATAATAAGGCTGCAGGCTGAGTTGGGGCAAATTGACACCATCACCCGGAGCAGGGGGGACTCTAGGGAGGCCTAACAGACTCAGAGGAGGTGGCTGCCTATGTGTGGCATTGGCCCAACGCTCTGACACAAAGGCTTTCAACCCCCAAATCTGCCCTGCCGTGACACGGTGTTCTCTTCCTTCCTTTTCTCTTTGTGGAGGTGCGTTGTGTGGGAGAATCACACACTCCGTGATTGGGCCTTGGGAGGACCCTTTGGACAGGTTGGCATGAGGGGCACAAATACACCCGTGAGTGTGTGAGTGGGACCCAGGCACGGGCTCTTAAAGAAGCAAAAGCGTATGTCTGCATATCTACCAATCTGCCTGCGGCTCCGCTGTGCTGCGACCCCTCTGTTGCACAGGCTCAGATTTGGGGGCAGGAGGGGCTAGTCCTCAAATACTCCTGCCGTGCTACTGCCACAGGGCCTTTGCACTGGCTCTTTCCACTGCTGAGAATACTCTCCCCCTGGGTGTCTCCATGGCTCACCCTCTCACTTCCTGCAAGCCTCTGCTCTAAGGTTACCTTTTCAGTGAGAGCCCTCCCATCCCCCACCCCTGCTGTATTTTCCTCTGAGTCATGTAATATCCTCTCTAGTTTTACTTACTTCTTATGTTTATTGCCTGTCTCACTCCACTACAATGTAGTTCCCTGAGGACCTGGTCTGTCACCACAGTATCCTCAGTGCCTAGAGTGACGGCTGACTGTCTCATAGCAGGCTTTCGTTAAATATTTGCTAGGTGAACTAATGAGTGAGTGGATGACTTGTAAGATACCTCTTAGCTCCAAGAAGCCGAATTTTGGGTCATGAAGGGAAAGAAGGCTGGCTTCAAAATCACAGGGCCTGGATTTGAGTCCCAGCTCTGTCCCTTGAAAGCCAGGTTACCTGAAGAAAGTTAGCTGAAAGTGTGGGAGTCTCAGTTTCCTCATCTGTAAAATGGGTTTAATAACAGATACATTTATTTTGTGTTTGCTGTGTTCCAGACATTTCCCAGACATTGCTACCTTAACCAAGTTATAGTGAGACAACCTGACATTAGGTGTCTCCTGATACGATTGAATATTCGTTATACAACATCACTTACGAAGTATTCTTGCCAAAAATATTTAACCAGAACCTAAACAAGTCTTTTGGCCTAACTTCAAGTTTACAAAAAACAAGAGATAAAGGTTAAAACAAAGCCATGAAGAAAAAGCAGATAAATTCAGAATTTAGGACATTATTCAAGACAACTGGGCTAGCCACTGCAAGCACATTAATTTCATGAAAATGATTATAAAGGTGAGCCATCGGTCCTCCTCTGCAGGGAAAACTAGCCTCTACTCTGTCTGTGGATTAGATAATAATAACAGTGAAGTGCTATTCTTGATTAAAATAATACAAGGAGACATACAATTTGTGATTCTTGCTTGGAATGTTGTTTTAAAAACATCGTT
>CAUYRT010034557.1:0-16832 GCA_963574885.1 Lepilemur ruficaudatus | reverse complement strand
GACAACCACATCTGCAAAAGCTCACTTTACACCCTCTAAACACAATATTTTTTTGTTTTTTAACCTCAAAGTGGGGACAGAAATGTTTGCTGGCTAACACTAATCCTTTGGATTAGTGATTTACATGACCAATTGTCCATTCCTTTTTCCCTCTCTGTTCATCTACTTTGCAGCTTAACAAAAGCCCACAGTAATGTTTCATTTAGAGATGTGAACACCATAGAAGGAAAGGGAAGATAAAAGTGATTTTGGCCACTAACAAACATTCTCCAAGCCAACCAGTTAGGCCATTTCTAAACTCTAATGCAGCATGTGGGAAAATGGAGTCTCCATTTTACTAAGTTAAAAATTGCTGAAGAGTTTGATATGCTGCCCAAATTTCAACACGTTTTAGCATCACAGAGATGTTTGCCAGAAGGAATATCAAAGATCATCATGTTCAGAGATTCTCATTCTTGGTTGCATATAAAAATCACCTGAGACACTTAAAAAAAATCCTGATGCATAGATCTCACCCCTAGAGATTCTGCTTTAACTCTCTTTAGGGTATATAGTTTTAAAAGTTTTTTTAAAAAAGTTTCAAAAAAGGTATTTTAAAAAAGTTTTTCAGGAAATTCTAATGTGTAGGCAGGGTGAGAATCACTGACACAGCCACATTTATGGAGAGAGAAAAGGGAAATGATTTGCTGAAAGTAGCTCAGAGATCAGGAGAAGGATGCGCACAGGGACATTTAAATCATAAATCTAGTATTCAAAACTTCTTGAAACTTCTTTTTTTACAGTATCCTTCCTCTGAGTCTGTTCTTTAGAGAGTGCAAAAACATAAAGTACTATCAAGTAGGTGATTTTCATTCATCTTACAATGATTTCAAGTTGAGATTAAAGGCAAACTGGAAAGTTTATTTTAGTTTTCATTTCAGTATCTAAATCATGATGCACCCAAAAGATGAAAGAATTCTACCTATTGTCAGGAATCTGCCAAAGGAAGTCAGAAAGTCTATATGTGCCCTGAAATATTACATACTTTTAAAATTAAATAGATTATTCAGAGGCATGAAGTTTAAGGAAGAAAAGAAAACAAAATGAAATTATGAGTGGCCGTGATGAATGCTGGGCTCAGACTGATTCTAAACATGATTCCATTCTGTTGTAAATGTCAAGTAATGGAAACCTAAGAGAAAATGCAAATGGCCAATAAATAGGTATAAAGATGCTCAGTCTCACCAGCATCAGGAAATGGTCAGGAAACTGGAAATTAAACTACAATTTAATTGATCAGATTAAGAAAAAGTAAGAAGTTGATCATACCGGCTTGGCAAAGATGCGGAGATAAAAAGTCAGTCTGATGCACATTTGGGAATTGTGTTGCTTCCAGACAGAAAGGGAGCAACAGGAATGTGCAGGGTACCAAAGATTCTGGGAGAGGAAGTCCCTGGGAAAGAGCTGTTGTTCCTCGTCAGCCCCATTATTTTACCTTCCGCCTAGCGTGTTGAGCCGGCACATCTAGGTCCTTGTGTGAGTGTATGGGCAGTTTGTAAATCGGTTCCTGAGGAGCTCAGCAGCATTTGGGCTACTCTCCCTGCTTTTTGCCTCTTTCTGCCATCCACAGCCCACCATAGCAGCAGATCTCAGGGTTCTCAAACTGGAGAGAGCAATGCTTACTCGCCGCACCCACCTCGATTTCCTCATCATCACGCAAGTCGGTAAGTTCTACACTCCTGGACAGTAACCTTTCCACCAGCCCAGCTGCTGGATGTGCGTCTGCCTAGCATTCACGGGGTGCTCGCTGGTATGAGGCATAGCATTGTGTTTTCTCATACTGTCATTCTGTCCTCAACAGTCCTAGAAAGTAATTATTATTTCTATCCCTATTTTACAGAGGAGAAAACTGAGGTTCAGAAAGTGTAAATGTCTTTCTGAAGGACACCCAGCTTGTAATTGGTGGTAAGGGCCCTGATTTTTCTGGTTTAGGAACCTCACTTGGATGTAAAAGAGAAGTTTGAAAAGTGAAAACATACTTTTCCACCAATTTCCTCCTGGGGGGACACTGTATCTGAATAGATCCTTGTGGAACTGGCTAATGGGTGGGAGGCTAACCCAGGTGTGGTGACTCCAGCATCTGAGCCTGAATCTCCAGGCTCTGTTCCTTTTGTGTCTGAGGCACCTCATTCTTTCACTGCCAGCCCTGTCTGCACGGTGGTCCCGTGCCACCTCTGCTGCAGTCAGGGGTGGAAGAGGCCTCTGCTGCCACTGCTGCCACCTGCTGGAATCTGGTCTCTCTGCCCAAGCTGTGTCAGAGGCCATGCCACGGTCCTTGCTCGTGCTCTAACTTTGATGCATGACACCCTCTGCTCCTTCTGGGACGATTGGCAAAATCTCAACAAGTTCACTCCAATTTATCTTCTTAAATTTGTGTCCTCAGGGCTGCCATCTATCAGTTCCCTCCCTGTGTCCTATGAAGAGGAGAAGAGAGCCTCCTTCCTCCTATGGCAGAGAATATGATGTCCTTGCCTCATAGACCTGCCCCCAAAGGCAATACAATAGTAGTGGAGATGGGTGAGACTTTGATCCCACCAAGATTCCCAGCATTTTGGTACAGACACAGCACGGCGCATCTTGACTTACGGTGCTTGGCCCAGGCAGTGACCCATCAGAACTTTGGGAGACTCTTTAATGAACATGAATCAACAATGAAGAATATCAAGGCTGACACCCCCACCCCTAACTCTAAACCAAGAATCAGGGTACTTGGTGTCATGAAGAATTACTTCAAGGAAACTAACAAAGAAAACCAGAACCTCAGTGGATTCATTTTAAGATACACCCAGGCAGTCCAGCCACATGTAGTAATCCAATCTAAGAAATATTTACAGGATTCAGTGCTTGCTTTCTGTATTAACGTGGACTTATTATTAGCACGTGACAGAAATGGACTCAAACTCATTTAAGTTGGGAATAGGGGCTTAAAGTCTCCTATGTATCCCAGCCATGGAAAAAGCCATGGAGGACTGACCTGAGGTATGTCTGAAGCTAGGAGCTCCGACTTTGGGATTCTCTGTATTTATTTCTCATCTCTGCCTCTCCCTGCATGCTGGCTTCATTCTGTCTGCATTCAGAAGTACTGGAGAAAACCTGGGGAAAGGAGCATGCTCATGGACAAGAGCAGCCTGGACTCACATCCCATCCACTCTGTTCCAACGAGGGAAAAACTTTCCCGCAGCTCCACTTAGAAAAATCCTGGAGAAGGATTCAAAGTCACCTCTTTTGGATCATGTGACCATCTCTGATAACTGGAGTGGGCTTTGTGACCACAAGAAAGGAAGAGAAGTATAGGGCGGAAAATGAAATATAGACATTACAGTTCTATGTAATTAATGCATTTGTAAAACATAATTTATTTTATTTTCACCAAATTTGGGTTTTTTATAGGATGAAATAAGCTTCCATAGACAGAATCCCAACTGATAAAACTGACCACTGGAGGTTAGGTTTTAACTTATTAACCATATTTTTCCTTTATCTCACTTATCACAGTTTTAGTTATATATTTATTATATGATCCGTTGATTATTGCCTATGTGGTCAGCTGGCAAGGGCCACAGAACTTTTATTCACCATGATTTTCTCAACACTCAGAACATTCCTGGTATATAGCTGGCATCGAACACATCCTCCCAGTGATTGACTAAATAATCAACCTTGATGCTAAATTCAACGTAAGTAAGCACCAGATGATTCCAAAGTTAGTTTAAGAATCCTAAGTTAAGAAACACTGTAAGAAAGAAAAAGGAACTGAGATAAAGCCTGGAATTAGAAGATCTAAGTAGCTTCACCATGCCTGGCCCTCCAAGGAATACACAGGGCAGAGACATGGTGATAGCAATAAGCATCTGATGAGCTAAAAGTTATAAACTTAAGATGGTCTTAAGAGAAAAAGGTTTAAAGTTCTAGCTAACTCTGAAAAGTTAAAACTTACCAAAAAAATTAACATGTATATGATGTAAAGGACAGACTTACTTGAGTTTAAGAAACTTAGCACCTATCACTGTATTTCCATTTGACTCAGTTTTCAAAATGGAAATGTCATCAAGCCAGACATCCAGCTAGATCTCTTAATTGCCCTATGTTTAATGGAACAGCACCCTAATGAAACTCAGGCTGCTTGAGTACTTTATTGGGTTGTGCTAAAAATTAGAGCCTTTCAAAGACTATCAATTGCATATGCTCTCGCTCTACGTGCGCTTTACTGCCTGATTCTCTTGTTAATTAAGCTCTGCAGCTCCGTGACCAGAGCTTCCTGCGCCTGAGGCAGGTCTGGTCTCTGGGATGAAGGGGCTGCAGTCTGCGGCAGCCTTCCTAGGTTACTGGGCATACCCTCCCCAGTGTAGGTTCTTGGGATGCAGAAAGAAACAAGCCTGGGGGAAGGTGCCACAGTGGGAAAGCTGCGGAGGCAGGGCCCTGAAGTGTGTTTGCCCAGGGCCGAGGGGAGCAGCTCCCCCTGGATGAGAGGCAGAGACTGAGAAAGAAAATAAGTTGGAGGAAAAAGAAAAGAAACGTGCTCTGATAGGATGGATTTTTTTTTTTCTTTTAAACTTTTCCCAGGAAAGGTAAGGAACTGAGGAGGAGAGAGAGCAGGGAATTGAGGCTGAGCGCTACGCTGTGGGGAAGGGCCCCCCAAGAGACCAGGAGAGGCTCCCACAGAGGGAAGGGGTACAGAGTGAGCCCATGGACTCCTCCCGGGAAGCTCCACTCTAGGGCCTGGGGTGGCAGTCGGTGTGGGCATGGCAGGTTCAGAGCCAGCGTTTGCTGATGCTTTTCTGTGAATCTTCTTTACCCAGAACACCAGTTAAGAGGGCTGGCCTGAGGGAGCCGGGTTGCCTGGAAGTCTGTACTTTCCACACGCACCCACCTTCGTTCCCAGGAGGCAACTCGCACCCCTGGACTAAGGTGTCTTCAACACAAGGATTACCACAAAACTAATTGTTCTAATTCTATAAACAGGAAAAAAAATGCAGCAGGAAAAATTTGAAGAATTTAACCAATAAAACAGCTCTTAACTTTAGAAAGAGAAAATGGAAAACACCAACTCTTTTCTTTCAACTGTGAATTGGTGTTTTTGAACTCTCGTGGCAAAGCAGAAAGAGCACTGGGCGGGGAGTCAAAGCACTGGGCGGGGAGTCAAAGCACTTACCTTGTCACAGCGGATCTGGTACACGCCAGCTGGGTGACTCTGGGTGGGTTGTTTACTCTCTTGTCCTGTTAATTTTTCTGTAAAATGATAAAAGGACACTTAAGTTCTCTCCTAGATTTAATTTTCTAACTATGATATCAGTTTTTCAATTAAAAATTATACAACTTGCTAAATGCATCATTATTAGACTATTTTTTAATGAGAAGATCTATAAAGTATTTCCCAACACTGACGAGGGAAAAGTGGCTGTGAGACTGTGCTTATCGTGGTAAGCGTCAGTTCACGTGTGTGGGGGTGTATGTGAGCTCTTTCAAAACACATCAGCACTTTCTGTCATTCTTTCAAGCACACGCTCGATTCACTCTTTCTCCTGTGACATTTATTCTTCTGCAAGCAGTGTTAAAGCTGCTTCTTGTTAGAACTTTTTTTGAAAGGGCACAATATTTTCCCCCCAAAAATACAACCAGCATTGACTATTTGAGGTGAAGCAATGACAGAACACATTTCAAGATTCAGTTTTGAGCCACGGTTTCTGCTCCCTCTGCATAGAATCAATGCCTAGAATCATAGAGCCACCCTCAGGCATTTTATTTTCCTTTTCCTTCCCAGGTCGCCATAACCTCAGGCCTGAGTGCCCCAACTAATCTTCCTCCCATCAAGCCTATCCTTACCAATGAATGCCGCATGCACAGCACCGCACGCTTTTTTGGCAAAACACTGCTTCCACCCTCCCCCATCTGTATTGACAGCAGGATAAAGTCCAACACCTTGATCCGACCCTCAGACTTTCCTTTCCCTCCACCCAGTTTGCGTCTCTCTGAGTGGCCCCAGCCACTTTCACTCCCTCACACAGCCTGTTTCCGCCTCACAGAAGATGCGCTGTTCTCAGCACGTTCAGACCCTTTGCACTTTGCTCCTACTCCTCACTCACCTGAAACACTGTCCCCCTTTCACTCCATCCCCCAAAGCCCAGTCAGCTTTCCAGACTTAGCTGAGACCGACCTCCCTCAACTCTGCATCTGCAAGGGTGCTGTCCCTCCTTTGTACAGTCCACGCTGCCTGACACAGCAAAAGGAATTCAACTCAGAAGTAGTTCCTAGTGGGGATTTCTGTAGCAGGGCTGAGTCCACTTTTAGTCAGCGTGAGCTGAAGGTCCCACTGAAACATGGTCAGAGGAGACAAGAGTCAAAGTACAAAGGTGGGCCCTTGACCAGTCTCAGCAGAACAGGACTGGGAGGCCCCGGAGGAGCCGGCTTCCCGGGAGATGGAGAAGCAGAGGAAGGGGCAGAGGCAGCGGGCCTGGGGTTGGTGGCAGGAACTGAGAGTGCGCCAGTTGAGGCTGCTGTGGGTGGCTTCGCCTTCCCTCATCAGCTGTGGTCTTCTGGGTCCCATCTACTGTGTCTTTCTACCTTCTGCCTCCTCCACCCTCCAAAAAATCTTTTTAGAATAATTAGAAGAGGTCTGATACAAGTTGAATTCCCTAAGGCCCTAGAGGCATGGATACCTTGGTTTTTTTCCTCCAGGTGTAACACAATTTACTCTTAATCCTTGGCCAAAGTGAACTTTTGAACAGTCTCAAGTGAATGTTTGCTGGGGCTTGCTACCCACGGCATTCAGAAAACGACTTGCTGGGGTGACAATGAAAATGCTAATATAATTAGCTAACATTTAATGAGCTCTTGCACGTGGTAGGCACTGAGGCAGGCACTGTTTATTCATTTGTGCATTTAACACTCCCAGCACTTCGATAAGGTGGTTACCGTTATCATTCCCATTATATACTTGAGAAAAACTTCAGTGCCAAAAGGTTAGCTGTGTTGTCCCACGTCACACAGCTAATGAGTGTCGAAGGCTAGCCCAACAGCTATTGTTTTTACTTTCATTTTGTTTTGTTTCAGTTTATGGGAAGAGCTTTGCTGAACCTTTTCTACCATGAGGACAAAGGAGAGAGACTCACATATTTGCAGGAGGCAGCGTCTTCAACACTTTCCTGACTTTTCCTCTAACGGCATCCTCTGGGACCTTCGGGCTTCTCATTACCTGAAATACGAAAATGGCATATGTTTAATTATTCATTTTCCATCACCCTTAATGAGGGGATTAACTGCCTGGTGAAACAAAAGGAAATAGTCTGACCTTCAAGCTGTCAGGAAGTGATAATGAACTAAAACCTCAAGTCAGTTAAAATGGACAAATGAAGGGGTTTTACTAATTTTGATGCAAATGAGTCATCAGGGTCACTAATTGAAGTCACATAAAGGAGCAAGACAATGAGAAAATAAACACGTGCTCTAAATATGTTCTTTTAATTATGTGCACAGGAATTATGTGCACAGGAGCTCTTTAGGAGTTTCCTAAGCCCCTGTGACTTATCTGATGTCTTGGGCTCTGAGCTTAGGTGGAGAAAGTGTAGCAGAGCCGTGCGTGGCTGGCAGGGAAGAGAGAAGGGGGGGGCCGTGTGCATGGGGGCAGGAGTCAACCGGGTCTCAAATGCCGAAGAGCATCAAGAAAGTCGAGGCTAACTGGGAGAGCTGTTAATCACAGCTTCAAGACCAACTGGTTGCTTTTTCATACTGTGGTTGGTTTGACCAAAAGTTACTGTGAGAATGATTCATGGAACCATTCTGCTGCACGGCATGTAAACACAGCCTTCTAATCTAGACCTTCGCTATTAAAATGGTCATAAATAGCTGCGAATTACTACTGTTGTGCAACTCGTGACTTCATCGTGGCTTCTGGCAGAGCAGATGGGAGCCGCGTCGCAGGCATTGCTGCGGTGCCCATCTTTTCCGTAGCATTTAATGAGCACAGTGTGGTAGGTGCCACACAGATGACAAAATGGCATCATCCTTGCCCTGTTCTCTTCCAAGATAACACATTTCTTAAAAGGCCATCAAGCCTTGAGAGTCTCCACACACAGATACTGCATGACATATAAATACATATCTGCTCAAAATATGGCAAAATGCGCCACTATTAATAACTCAAAGAGTCATGGGGATTCAGGCAGTCCAATTCCTCTGCCAAAAGTTCAGAATGTTTGCTCAGTGCTTTGATTTTTTTTTTTTTTAAATTCTGTTCTTGGTTTGCTTCAGTACATTTCCTATTTAGATACTCCACTGAGTATGTGTCAAACTTTATCTGTGTCCTTACTAGGACAAACCAAAGCTACAGGACAGGAATGGAAGGCCTTTAAAACTAGTGGGTTTTTGAAAATTGAACTTGCCTAACAAATATTTTCCATTTCTCTGTACCACATCAACTGCTACCTTTGCCATATATGCAGAAATTGCTAAGGGAAAGGGAAGAAACTCTCTAAGTTACTACTAATAATATTGTATTATTAGCTAGTTCTTGAACACACACAGTGCTCCTATACATCATTGCTTAGCCTCAATGTATAGTTAATAATCAATCCTACAAAGTAGGTGTTATTACCATTGCACAAACCAGGCTCAGCAGTTCAGTAACTGGCCTGAGCAGACACACAGCTGACTCTCAGACCTGGAATTCAAATCCAAGGAAGGTTCCATATGAAACTGCTAGGAGTCAATCATTTCTGACCAAAAATGGCAATTTTATCATTTAACCTAATACTACAGTGTGTTGCCCCTGAAAGGAAATCTAGAATCTCCTGACATCACAAAGATGCCTGGCAGACTGGCAGCATGTTGACTGGAAAACTGTATAATACTGGGGGTGGGGGTGAGAGGAATGAATGGTAGCGTAGTCTCTTATTTTTGCACCAATTATTGTTATTACAAGTAAAGACATGATGTGAAACTGCACAAAAAAATGGCAAAGCATGTCGAAAACTCTTTAATACACTTACATTTTTGGATACATTCTATTTGAAAATTTCTACATGTAATCATGTTCACCACACTTTTCCAAGCATTCAAGTGATTGCTATTATTTAAAAGCTAATGATGTTGGAGTGGATATGGAGAGATAGGAACACTCATACACTGCTCGTTAGACTGCAAATTAGTACAACCTCTATGGAAAGTCATATGGAGATACCTCAAAGAACTAAAAGTAAAACTACTGTTTGATTCAGCAATCCCACTACTGGGTATTTACTCAAAAGGAAAAAAGACATTCTATAATAAAGACATCTGCACTTGAATATTTATAGCAGCACAATTCACAATTGCAAAGATGTGGAGACAAGCCAAGTGCCCATCAATACATGAGTAGATTAATAAAATGTGATATATATATACCATAGAGTACTATTCAGCCATAAAGAATGGTGAACTAATACCTCTTGTATTATCCTGCACGGAGCTGGAGCCCATTCTTCTAACTGAAGTATCACAAGAATGGAAAAACAAATACCACATGTATTCACCATTAAGTTGGTACTAATTGATCAACACTTATGTGCACATATAGTAGTAACATTCATCAGATTTCTGGCAGGTGGGAGGAGGAGGAGGGGATGGGTAAATTCACACCGAATGGTTGTGGTGTGCACTGTCTGGGGGATGGGTGGGCATGCTTGTAGCTCTGACGCAGGCGGTGAAAGGCAATATATGTAACCAAAGCATTTGTACCCCCGTCATATCCTAAAATAAAATAAATAAAATAAAATAGTAAAAAAGTAAAAAAATAAGCTAATGATGCTAAAATATGATTTTGGTAGGCCATGCGTTTTAATGAGCAGGTAGCCTAGGAATCTATAACATGGATGTGTTAAAAGGATAATTTGGTAACAGCAATATTGTTTCTCTCTTGGAGGTCAATATCATAGTGCTTTAGATAGAGGCTATTGTCTATGATAAATTATTTCTCCACATTCTTCTCTTATAAATAATGCATAACAAACTCAAATCTTCCTTTCAAATCACAGTTTTCCCTATATAATCTTCATATAGTCAGAATGGGAAAGATTAGGGGGCTAATGATGATTATTGTATGTAACACATACTGGTTACTTAGTAGATTGTTAAACACATAATTATTAGGAAGATTTTGTATCACAAATTTTGGGTCAAGAGATACACAATAAGAAAAGGATCAGTCAATGAATTTCACAATGAGATTTTAGGCACTGGAGGAATCTCATTTTACTGAAGAGGAAAATGAAGCAGATAAAACGCCCAATAAGAAACAGCCATTCAGCTCATTGGTGACACCACAGTGACCAGCCTTAGGTTCTCTTGACTCCAGGTCAGTGCTCCTGCCCATCCGCCACCTCAAATCATAGTTTGGTTTCAAATAATATTTCGTTCCTAACTGTCTACATTTCTTTTCCTTGAAACCGTCTGGTTCAAATAATCAAAGATGTTGCCAACAAATTGGTATATTACAATGAACACAATATCCTAGGTTATCATATTTAAGATGGAGTAAACTAGATTCTTCATATTTGAAAAAAGATGATCAAATAACTTTTAAAGTCACTTCTTAAAGTCTGACTGGTCTTTCTGAGAGCCAGAACAAATTTCCTTTCTATCTTACTTTTTCTAGATGTTATGTTTACCTCCCATGTGGGAGGCATCAGATTTGAAATACTGAAAGATTACACGTGACTCAAGTTTCTGACTCAATATTTTGAATAGGAATCTGAACCAACACAAAGTTAATGATAGCTTTACTGTATTCTTGTGAACCAAACAAAATAATTGAAGGGGAGAAGTGCTCTAAATGGAAGAATTCCTAATATCTTTTTAGTATGATGATAAGCACATAGAAAAAAAAGAAAACAAGTATACTGATTGATGGATAGATGGGTGATTCAGCTGTTTCCACATTAACAGTGATTCATTTTGTAAAATTGGAATGTTTAGGAAAAAAGTCCGACTATTGTACCGGAAAAGACAAGAACATAATATGGTAGAGAATGAAAACTGCCAAAACATTATCATCTTTTATTTCCATATATGACTTTTGAGTGTTCTGAATATGACTCTTGCCTTTAATGACAGAGAAAAGGGAAATAAAATGTTAATGATAGTCTGTCAGAACCAGCCATCCTTTATTAATGAAAATAATTTTCTAAAACAGTTTTTATGAATAGTTCTGGATTCAGGAGTTTCCATTAATGCTCCCTCACTGGCCTTAGATGAATCTGTGAGAATGGCCCTTATTCCAAGTAAGTAGCTAAACATTGCATAGCGTAGCCTTCTGGAGCCCCTGGGCTTGGACACCTATACATGCACTGCTGCAAATGTGCTCTCTGCCTGCTGTGTCTTCATCGGAAAGGTGGCTTCACGACTGACACGGGGTGAACTTGAGCCTGAGACAAAGCTGTGGGCTGACGTCGGGCGTGCCCAGATGGAATGGGAGGTTGTGCTGGCTTGAAAAGTCCCTTTCAATGGCTGATATTGGGCTCCTTTAATCACCACTTTATGAATCTGACTGGGCCGCCTCTAAGTCTTTTTTTTCTGGGCTAAGTAAAAGCTAATACTGACTTCCTGTCTTCCTCGTTCTCTTCAAACAATTCTAGCAGAGCTCACAGAAGCGCAAGGGCACACGAAAGTCCAGAAGGAGTGGCAAAAGGGAAAAGGAAGGTTTCTGAAAAGGTGTCATCTGGATTTTGGCCCAGAATTTATCAAAATATTCATAAGAGTGAGGAGAACGATTATCGATTCGAATTCTACGTAGGACGTGTATCCATTCAAATGAACGCTTTAACTGCAGGACACTGTAGGAAGGTGCTGAGTATGTTGCAACAGTGGAGACATGATCCCTGTTTTCAAGGCATGTACCACTGATAAAAGAGTTTATAGGGTACATTGTGCATGGGAGGGCAGGAAAAGAGTAATATGTAGCTGTAAGTTTCCCTTTAGGCAAAATAAATAATCTGCTACTGATAATAGAAAGTGCTCTTATGATCCTCCTGAAATAGATCACAACTGATGCCCAAAATGGTATTGGAAATTGTTATTCCTTAGTGTCTCATAGGGCCTTCTCACTGCTGTGCTCTTCTAAAATGTCAACGGAAAAGTCAGCAAATTCAGGGTTCGATAGTGTGAAAGTTTTTCAGATCCCTCTCTTTCCCAACAGGACAGAGAAGGGCCAAACCAAGCCCTGGGTGCCCAGGCAGAAGGGAGAAGTCCATTAGTCAGAGATGATTGGTTGCTAGGAATCAAATCTCATTCGAATTGACTCAAATTGAAAAGAGGAGTTAACTGTAAAGATAAAGCCAGCGATTTTACAGGCACCCACGAGCAGGAGACAAAGTCCAACTGGACTTCATAGTGGCCAAAGCTGGGAAATGGAATCAGAAACTCAGGTCAGTCGGTCTCTGGTCTCTGTTTCTTTCTTTCTCTCTTTTGTTTTTGACCCTTTCTCTTTTGACTCTCCTCTTTCCTTTTTAAAAGCCTATCTAATTTTTTCTCACCATAGACTTTGGCTTCCTGTGATAATTTCTAATCTTGCTCTTAAGTTGGTTGTACTTGACTTTGGCTTTCAAGGCACCAGCCTCAGCCTGGACGGGAGCTCTCAGCTGCAGTCCACAGCCGCTGTCTGTAGTTTCTGTAATGTGGCTCAGAATCACGAGAGAGTCTGACTGCTGTGGTCCACACGTCTGCCCTTGGTCTAATCAGAGCGGGGCAAGGTGGACATGGGGTAGGGTCAGGGCCACCGAGGCCTGTTCTTCCCAGTAGAGCCTGTGAACAGCAGTTCTCAGACATGGGAGCTGGGGGGGTGACACAAATGTCCCAAGCATGTCAGCTATCACCGCGCACCCAATGCTTCCTCCTCACAGGGTGGCATGGGGCAAGCCTAACTCAGAGGGCAGGACGCTGTTTGCTTTGGCACAAAACCAAGTATGATAATGTATGGAACATAGATAAAAATTTAGTTTCTGGTTCTCTATCCTTTCTTTCTTTCTACTACAAATGTCACAGAAAATAAACTGCTGCTGTAATGGTGGCACAGCTATCACAAAGAATCTTTGAGTAAACTGAGGCGATAGAGCTAGGGACTGAGGTATTTTTCATTCATTCAATTAATTAACCTTAGCATGCACTTATTCTGTGCCTCCTACTAGAAGAACAGAAGAGTCTCATATCCTCCAAAAGTTTATTTTACCAATTGCTCTTTGAAGTTTGTGTTTGTTGGCTCTTCACTGAACCGCAATTTAGACTTTGCCACTAAGTTCCTAAAATACTCTTGGAATCTATTGTACCTAGAACTTTCTAAAAGTAGGGTATTAATAAATTTAGATACATAAACAGTGATAATTTCTGGCTCTGAAAACTAAGTTCAGTCCAGTGCCTGGAAACAAAAACTAAGCAGAAGGACTAAAACAAACAAAATATTATCAACCTTGCCTTCCCTTCCCCACTTAGGTGTGGCTTTCATGTGAGCTTCCAGTCGAGAGGAAACTCACTGTGTTTGCTCTAGGCAGATGCTCATGTGTGTTTTGATTCTTCAAAATCTGGGAAGAGGGTTATCATTTAAGAAGTTGCAATTAAACTGTGTATTTTGAGGGCTGTATTTTCTACAGGTACATTTATCTTTATAGATGTATGTGTTATTTTAGGCATTTTTAGTGGATACAGAAAGTCCGAGGATTGAACTAGGCATGAGGGGACTTCAGTTCAGATCCTGACTCTGACCATATAAATGTAAATTGGGCAAGTCCTTTGCCTCCACGATCCTGTTTCTTTGCCTCTTTTGCCTAATCCACCAAGTTATTAAGGGGATCAACTGAGGAGCTAAATAATAATGCTCTTTGAAAACTGCAAAATACCATTCAGCAAGTGTTTGACTTCGACTGATTATATTCAGTACTTTATTGGAAAATCAATACTGTCACCTGACCTTGCTATTAAAGTTATCTTACACAAACTTACATATCTATTTTTGGTAATTAGTTAATCAAATTCTATCTCAAATATATTTTAAACTAGCATAGGTAACTTGCATAGTGGCTATGTTCCAAGTTTATTTTCTAATATATATAATAGAAGCTAATTAAAGTATTCATTAAAAAGAAATTATGTCTCCAAAGCAGATAATTATTACACAAAGCAAGTAATATCTGTTAGACCCTTTGAATGAACAGTCTCATTTTTAAATATTGGTTTCTCTTAAATCAATGGATAGATTTTGCAATTGAATCCAATCCACAGACTTGCTGAGCCCAGGCTATGTTTATGCAAGGTATTGTGCTAGGTGCTATAGAGAGTGACAAGATACAAGAAAACTGCTTCTGCCCCCAATGAGCATAAGAGGACAAGATAGAGAGAAAGTTAACCTGGTATTGGCACAAGAACAGAAGCATTGATTTTTGGAACAGGACTGAGAATCCAGAAATGAATCCATCTGTATACGGTAACCTAATCTTTGATAAACCAGTCAAGAATATACATTGGGGAAAAGAATCTCTTTTCAATAAACGGTGCCAGGAAAACTGGATAGCTACATGCAGAAAAATGAAACTCATCCCTATCTCTCACCTCTTACAAAAATCCACTCAAGATGGTTAACAGACCTAAACTTAAGGCATGATACCTTAAGAATCCTAGAAGAGGATGTAGGCAATACCCTTTCCGACATCCCACTGATTCTTAACATAAACTTCATCAAACTTGCTGCATCACACAATCTGTGCTGTTTTGGTATCCACAAAAAATATAACTCTAGAGGTCAAAAGAATAGTAGAAAGTATCCAGTCTAGAGATGGTGCTGGCAAGGTATTACTCCCTAATCCTCTGCCAATGGCAAATACTTTGCTATGTATTTCTGTGTGCTTATAAGTGAGCTGATGTCCACAACAAGAACTTTCTATATATACTATGGGCTTACACTGTGAAGCAACTGTACTATGAACTTTATTAATTATATAATACAGTCTTTACAGCAACTCTGTAAGGTAGGCAACATTATTCTTATTTTACAGGCTTAGAGTCAAGTAATGTGTAAAGTTATGCAGTTGGTAACTGAGTCCAGAAAGTTTTGACTCCAAATCCAGTGCTCTTAACCCTTGCTCTAAGACATTATGGTATCATGCAATTATTATGAAGCCCAGTGACAAATATTGAATGAGGATACCTAGAATCTTTCTGAACACAGTGATCCAAGCAACCACTACCAATCAGTGGTGATTGTCAAGGGGGATTTGATATTTATTTCCCTTTCCTGTCAACTTCCTTAATTTGCATAGAAAAATTGAGGTCAAAAGAGAAATTTGTCCAGGGTTAAAGGAAATAGTGATAGAATCAATAATAGGAGAACTCAGCAATTCTGATTCAGAAATCTCAGGCTCTTACACCAGAATGTTCACTAAGATCTGAGCTCCGGTAAGGGCAGCATCTGAGAAATCAGGGATACTTCATTTCCATCTAACAATGGACTTAAAGGGGGACAAGGATCAGGGCATAAAGGACTCAAGCATTTCTAGAAGGCTCAGTGAACAATTTTTCAATGTTTTCCTGTAATGCATTTAGTCATACATATTAGGTATACTAAGGGTCATGCAGAATTTCAGGGAAGGGTCAGTGACTACTTTGGCTTGATTAGCCCCAACTAGGCTAAATTGTGTCTGGTGTTTCAGGTCACTTGACAAGGAGAAGGAAAGCCAGAAAGTGGTAGAAAGGAAAATACTAAAGAAGAGAAAGAGAGGATTAGAAACAGAAAGGAGAAAAAAACACTGGAAAAAAGGTAAAATTATAAAACAAAAGTAATGCTTATTAGTAGAGAGAGGCTTCACAAAAACTCTCATCACTGTCATTATGCTCAAGCTTGGTTACTTTTGCCCTCAAATTTAACACAAAGACAAACTATTTCACTACAGCAGGAAGGCTGTGGCTTCTTCAGTGTTTGTTGGTGCAAGATATCCTTTTTCTTTCCTTAATTACTCATTTTGCATGGCCTGGGTTTCACCTTTTCCTGCTTAGCCATTCTTCAGTTTGCTAGGTCACTGTCTTGGGGGCCCTGAAGTGTACCAAGGACCCTCGAAGGCAAGCTAAGTGCCTGTTGTCTCTCTCAGATAAAAGCTGCAGTGAGTTTCCTCTTCTGATAATATTAGGTACACCCTCCTGCTCAGAGATGAGAGCTGGCTTTGGATGAAGTGTTTCAGGTTTGTAGAAGCACTGAAACCTTTTCAGGCAAACTCTTTGGGTTTCTAAAACATGATGATATAAGAAATAAGGATGCTGGATGCCTTCACAGTAACTTTCCTTACAACTTATTTTCTGTTCATGCATTGCATGCATTTCACTCACTTTGCTAAGAAAACAAGAAAGAACCTCTTTCTCTGGCATCTCATTGTGTTAGCAGAACAGAATTGTTAAATGAAAGACGAAAATTAGTGAGGGAAATTCTGCATTATCCTTAAGAGCATTTGATAGAACATCATATTCTGTGTAATTTAAATAGTCGAATAGAGCAAGTGGAGTTTAATTAAAGGAAAGCTATGAGCTGCAAATCCCAGACAATGATTCTAAAGGGTGCTTAACAATATCTTCTCTTACTTGGAGAGACAGGAACACTCTTACACTGCTGGTGGGACTGCAAATTGGTGCAAACTTTGTGGAAAAGAATTTGGAGATTCCTCAAAGAGCTAAAAATAGAAATACCATTGGATCCAGCAATAGCATTATTAGGCATCTACCCAAAAGAGCATAAGACATTCTATAATAAAGACATCTGCACCCGAATGTTTATGGCAGCACAATTCACT
>CAUYRT010034556.1:0-14598 GCA_963574885.1 Lepilemur ruficaudatus | reverse complement strand
AAAAAAAAAAAGTATATATATCTGTATAAATTAGCCCGGCATGGTGGCGCATGCCTGTAGTCCCAGCTATTCGGGAGGCTGAGGCAGAAGGATGGCTTGAGCCCAGGAGTTTGAGGTTGCTGTGAGCTAGGCTGACGCCACAGCACTCTAGCCTGGGCAACAGAGCGAGACTCTGTCTTAAAGAAAAAAAAAAAAGAAGTTGTGTTATTATTTATTAAAGGTGTGCTTCTGGAACTCGTCCAGAATGTATGAGCTATATGGCATATTACAGGTCGGCATGATCGAACATTGGAAGTCTTACATCTAATGGGTTGGGAGGTGGGAGTATATTCTAATGATGGATTGAATGAGTGATCTAAAATCATCATAGAACAGTACGGTTATAATCGTTCTTGACGGTCAAAGATATGCTACTCTGAGTGTTTTTCAGTCATTTTCTCATTTAATTCTCATGTTGACCCTTTGAGGTGGCTGTTCTTATTATCCCGTGTTACAGCTGAGAAAGCTGAGGTCTAAATTGATAAAAGTGGTAAGGGGCAGAGCCAAAAGATGCCTGCAGTTGGGCTGGCTCCAGAGTCTGTCCCATTTTAATTCTAAGTGCCCTTTTTCTGTGTGCTCTTTTATTTTTTTTAGAGATAGGGCTCTCTATATTGCCTGTGTTGCCTCAAATTCCTGAGCTCAGTGAATCCTCTGGAGTAGCTCAGTGAATCCTCTGGGATGACAGACGTGAGCCTGGCTAGTGTGCCTTTTAAAGACACAGAACTTTGAAAATCCCTTAAGGATTAATCTCTTCTGTCTTTATGTATCTACACAAGGTATGGTAAAATCATAACGCCCATGTAGCTGTTGTCCAATTTCAAGTCCAAGTGAGATAGCTTCTCTGTGGTACTTAGTTTCCTCCTAAGTCCACTCACCCTCAGATTCCTGGTCTATATAGGGCTTCAGGTTCCCCTGCCAGAGAGAGGAGACCTCCTGGACATGCAGAGTCTAAGCTATTCCTTACAGCTCTTTTAAACCTCTTAACAGCTACCCTGTTTTAATTACATATTTGTTGTATCTACTTTGAGCATATGTATTCCTATAAAGTTTTGTGTAGATTAAATAATGAATTGTAATTTTTTACTAGCCTGGGAAAGCTTCCTATTTAAAGGATCACTGTAGTGATTTCTTTTGTAAAGAGAAGACTCTTTTTGTAAAACAAATGATTGTTTTCTAGATTGTACTAATAAAATATGGATTTTTCACACATTACTTTTGTATAAACATGAGTCCAGCTAAATACACTTTTGATACAAATATGCCAAAATGAAATTTGATCTCATATTATGGTTCATATTACTAATAAAAAAGAATTGTATAATAGTTGCTTTCTTGAGTAAATATCATTTGTTGAATTTGCACTAAAATGTACTTTAGTAGGCTATCTACAGTAAGAATAATATTCTTTTAAGTAGTAGGTTGAGGTTTACCACATAGCACAATTCTTTATTCTTTTTGTGTTGTAAAATTCATTAGGTAAATGCTGGTGTTCTGCTGTTTAAGTGTTAAAAATCAGTGTTTTATGTGATTCTGAAATAAATTCTCTGAAAATAAAAGATACATTTTAGAGAGATAACTTATTTAAAAACTGTTATAGTTGAAAACATAATGGTTTTTGGGAACAGTTTTGGAAAACATATTTTCAGATAGGCCTGGGTAAAATATTTATTTCCTGTACCTATTATTATGTCATTCTAATGAGGCCTTGATCCCAAATTCTTTGTAATCTGTGTTCTGTCCCTAAACACTTGATGGTGACTACTCTGTAACCTCATTAATAGAACCAGCGGCCTCACTTAGATCATTATTCTTTTCCAACCTCTTCAGCTGTTGACCAACCAACTCCCCCCTGGCTTTTGTGGTCTTGTGCCCTCTCAGGTCTCGGACTTTACTTGTTTTGCTGTTCATTTTCCTCTCTCCATGCCCTTAATGTTCGTGTGTTGAGAAAATCCTATACTTGGCTTTTTGCTCTACTCACTCTGTCCTTAGTTATGATAATTGTATCAGCTCATGGTTCAAACCATCATCTTTACGTAGATTTTTTCCAAAATTTTTTTTGTGTCGTCTTGACCAGCATTTCCAAACTAATGCTCTGTAGATACCTTAAAATTTCACATAGTCCCTTTCAAATCCATCTCCTTTCAGGAACTTGTGTCTTCTTCTGTTTCCTGTATGGCACCACTGTTACTCTAGAGGGTTTTAAGCTCAGAACCCTCATTCACCTTTTCCCCTCTTCACTTGCCAGTTTCTGTTAATTGCCAGACCGTGTTCTGTCTTTGGGAGGCCTCCTTCACTTTCTACCCCTCTCACCTAATGCAGGCCTCATTACTTTTCCTTCTAGATATGTCTCCCTATATTTGGCCCTTTTCTGCAACATACAGCTCATCCCATGCATGACCATTAGAGTTATGTTTCAAAGTAGAACTAATTGCAATATTCTCTTGCTCAGTAAGAATCCCTAGTGGCCCTTCATTAATACATTTTAGGATCCAAACTCTTATTGTGGGATGTGAAACTCTTCCAGAACCTAATCCTGGCTTATTTTTTCACTATAGCCCTACCATTCTACTATGCTGTAGCCCACTGACCTCTTCCCCAGACATATCCCCATTCTCCTATCTCCTTACTCTTGGTCAAAAAGACCCTTGGTCTGGAATGTACTTTTTCCTTTAGTCAGTCTTACTCGTCTTTCAGGACTTGCTTGAATTAAATCTTTCAAAGTAGCCTTCCTAAATTTATTATTTGGAATTATACCTGTGTTATAATGTCCATCACAGGTTACATAATGTGTGTGTATCTTCTCATTCTCTCCTACTCTTGCTAGATTGTGAATGACTAGAGGGTATGAACTGCCTAATAAGAGGCTTTGTAAGGTTTTCTGTAGATCAGTAGATCTCAGGTCTCAGGACTCTCTTAGACTCTTAAAAATTATTGAGGATTCCATAAAGATTTTGTTTATGTGTGTTATTTCTGTCAATATTTACTGTACTAGAAATTTAAAAGTTATTTGATTCATTTAACATATCAATAATAAATGCATATTAACAGAAATGACATTTTATGAGAAATAACTGTTTCCAAAACAAAAATTAGAAGGGTGATACTATTTTACATTGCTGCAAATTTCTTTAATGTATAACAATAGAAGACAACTGGATTGCCATATTTGTTTATTCATTCAGTTTGTTGCAGTGTTTTATTTTGGTTGGAGTACCATATATGAAGAAAACATGGCCTCACACAGATATGTTGTTGGAAAAGGAAGTATTTATGAAACTATTTTGGTTAATTTTATATGTATTCTTTGTTGATCCTTCACCCAAACTCAGCAAGTGGTAATTTCTTAAAGTTCCAGCGAGGAATCTTAAATGATACCAGTGAACTTTTTGTACTCTGTTATGTTACAATTCATTGGTCTGTTTTGCTCTTTCAATGGATCTTTTACCCATGCATGATTTTATAATGTGATATATTTATCATTTGGAACATATTGTTCTACTGAGTTATGCAGGTCTTCCAAATTTATGTAATATTTAAAAATCATAATCTGATTTTATGAGAAACATCTTTAAGTTTTGAAAGGCCATTATACTCATGGTGGCAGATATTAAGTTCAGCTTTTGTACTTTTCACTTGGAAGTTCAAATTTTACCCATACCAGCAAATATTGTCAATTAGTTTCCTTGAAGGTAACACAGGCTTCACTCAAACCAAAGACAACAAAAAAACCTCTGCCAAGTAAGTCTGCCAAATACCCAAGTTTGAATAGCCATCGTTTGTCAGTTCTTTCCAGTAAAAAATGGTGTTTTATGAAAACAACAACAACAAAAAAAGAAACCCCAGCAGTTTCTAAAGATCACAACTCAAAATACTCACATGAGTATTTTCCGTGAAGCAGCCACTTACCTTTAAACAGTAGAAGTATTTAATATGTACTTCCCATTTTATCACACGGAGTATTAAAAAGATGTGTATTGAGGATCAAGATGTAAAAGTATTAATAATTTTTACTGCTTCATTAAGGGCATTCTTGAATGAAACAGCATTTTTCATTGCTCTAAGTACAGTTGACTACTGGTAGGGTTTGGTTCCACTGCTTTGATACTAGCTGACACTCTAGAAGTTTTACCTGTCATTGCTTCTGCCTCCTTAGTGCAAATGAAAGCACAGTGAAAAAGGCGTATGTCTTAGTATTGTGAAAATAGTGTGACCTTGTTGACTCTCTGAAAGGGTCTCAGGGATCTCCAGGGGTCCACTGACCACAGGTGGAGAGAACTGATCTGGATAATTGTCCTGTAAAGTTTCATGTAGACTAGATGTGTGGAAGCCTAGAATTAGAACTGGACATTAACCCAGAGTTAACTGAATTCCAACTCCTTATTAAGAAGTTGAGGAAACTGATGTTTAGAGAGGTTAAGAAACTTAATGAAGGTTATTCAGCTAAGTTAGCAGCAGAACTAAAAGATAATTAATAAGGCTCTTAGAGTTCATTTTTTTCTGTCAGTATTGTGCAGTTAAAAAGTTTAGAGGTAATTTCAGACATGTATAAAGCTATGACTAGAAAGTAGGTATTTCTTTTTGTGCTATAATATGGATATTGTCAAATAAAATTCCTCAGGGTAGAGATTTTTGAACTCTCTTACCCAGAACTCTGGGATCAGCTTTTTGTCTATGTTTTTCACCTCTTTTTTTCATTCACTTTATATAAAATTGCTTGCTGTGGTCAGATGGATAATTAAGTGAGAAATTGAGATAATTTGGCATTTAATGCATAGTCACTGCCTTAAAAAGCCTCAAAATATATCCTGATAAAATGTGTCATCAGTTTGACATTTAAGAGAGCAGCATATGATTATATGTAAAAGTGAAAAATAGGCCAGGTGTGCTGGCTTATGCCTGTAATCCTAGCATTTTGGGAGGCTGAGGCTGGAGGATCACTTGAGGCCAGGAGTTTGAGGTTGCAGTGAACTATGAGCCACTGTATTCTATGCCCTGCAATGGAGCAAGACCCTGTCTCCCCCCACTCCCTCAAAAAAGAGAAAAATAGTTGAGCATTTTTTAGGGAGAGTTTCATTTTTGAAATGATTTAATTGTGAAAAGTTTTAAGCATGTTCAGAAAAAGAGAGAAGAGCACAAGAGCCACTATGTACCCATTACCCAGATCCCAGATCAACTCATAGCTAATCTTGTTTTACCTTTTTCTTTATAGTAATTCTCCCTCCCCATGGATGATTTTGAATCAAATCCCAGATATCATTTATTTTCATTATCCATAAACATTTGTAGGAGAGAGTATTTCTGAAAATTTACAATATGCATATATAATGAAGTCAGGACTTGATATCTACGATAAGTTTGAATGAACCTCTCAGAATTCTTTTCTAGCCTAAACAATGAAAATCAGAAACAAACAAACAACTCTTTCTTTTGACCCTGCCATGCTCCTTGTTCCATTGCCTTATTTGGCTGCTCCTAACTTGAAACTTCTGGAAAGAGAAGACTCTATTAGTTGTTTCTATGTTTTCTGTTTATTCTTTGACTCACTGCAGTATCATTTTTGCCTCAACTGTTGTTCAAAGATTACCTTTTCCAATTCTAAATCCATTGACTTATTTTCAATTGTTAGCCTCTGCTGAACCATTTGATGATGCTGACAGCCCCTTCTTGTTGAGACTTCTTTCTTCTTTGCCATGGTACTCTCTCCCAAGATACTTTCTACCTTTCTGTCTACTTTTTTTCTATTGTTCTTCATTTTTCCTTTAAAATGTCAAGTTTTTGACCTTGGTCCTATTCTATTCAACTGGTACCTGACCAGTTGTCTAAACTGTCAGACCTGGTGCTTCCTTTTCATAACAATTATTTTATAATACCTCCTTTACCATACTGAAATAAAATCAGTAGACAGTATATTATAACCTACACAGATATATGTGTGTGTATGTTTTATATACATATACAGATTATGTATATGTGGACATATAAATTTAAAAATTAATGTAGTATCCTAACAAAAGGTTATTAAATTATATTAATTACAGAAATTAAATTAAATATATTATATATTTCAATGTATGAAGGCACTCACATGTGGAAGCCTCACTTAATTATCCATCTGACCACAGCAAGCAATTTTATATAAAGTGAATGAAAAAAAGAGGTGAAAAACATAGACAAAAAGTGCACTCTCGGGCACTCCTTTAACCAAAGGCAGAATAAAGTAATCAGATGCTAATATCCATATGTAGAGTAATCATGAATGCAGCAGCTGCAAATTAAACTAATGTATAGGTGGTGTAATTGCTGATTCAAATACCATGATTAAAATTGCTCTGTAACATGATTTTCCCCAAATGATGAATACCTTTTGGTATGTTTCCAAATAAAGAATAGTCTTTTTTCAGTGTATGTGATAATTGTATTTCTGGAAAAGTCAATGTGTATTAAAACAATGCAAAAATATTTTAAATATTAGATTAGGTCTGGGCTCACTTGTCTTCTCCTCTAAGTTTGCTATTCATTTTGCCTTCTATACATCACTAATGGCATAAGAATAATTTGAAAATTTGAAATAAGTAGTATTGATAAAAAGCCCTCGGCCCCCTACCCACAGGAGCTGGATCACTGTGGAGTATCCTTACAGACATTTATTTTGGCTGCAGTATTTATGTTGAGTCGTTTTCCTTGACTCATTTTTAAGTGTTTTATTACTATCTTTAAGTGAGACAGTGAAGCTTTTAAATTCTATATTGTGAATAGAAAATACAAAGAATAAATGAGATAATAAAAACATACTGATGGAATTTAGAAACTATAACAGTTAAAATAGTATATAGTTCTTAAATACACATGATTTACAAATTCCATTCTTAATTGATGGAAATTTCTTGCATTTTAAAAAAACGAATTTCCTACAGAATTCATATGTTCCCTCCCCAATTTACTATCAGCATTTTTTTGAAAAATGAAACATTTGACGAATTTGCATGCCATTCTTCCACAGGGGCCATGCAAATTCTCTCCATATTGTTCTAATTTTAGTGTATGTGCTGCTGAAGCTCTCAGCTCTCAGCATTTTTATGGCCATATCTGTTGCAAAATGCATAAGTAATTTTTTTTACCTGTCATTTTAGAGTATTGAAGTGTCACTAATCTGGTCTATTTTGGATCTGAATTTAAATACAAGAAGTTAGGCCAGGCAAGGTGGCTCATGCCTGTAATCCTAGCACTCTGGGAGGCCAAGGTGGGAGGATTGCTCAAGGTCAGGAGTTTGAAACCAGCCTGAGCAAGAGCGAGACCCTGCCTCTACTTGGAATAGAAAGAAATTAATTGGCCAACTAAAAATATATAGAAAAAATTAGCCAGGCATGGTGGCACATGTTTGTAGTCCCAGCTACTCGGGAGGCTGAGACAGTAGAATCACTTGAACCCAAGAGTTTGAGGTTGCTGTGAGCTAGGCTGACGCCATGGCACTCTAGTCCGGGCAACAGAGGGAGAGTCTGTCTCAAAAAAATTAAATTTTAAAAATTTATAAAAAAAAAACACATATATAAGTTAGCAGTGCTTTTCCTTACTGAAGTTTTCTTTATAAAAGGATTCTGTGAAGGGCCCTTTTACTGGCCTCTGCTAAAGTGTGTATATATTGCCCAGGAGTTGATTAATGAATAAAAAGGAAAGGAATGGAATGTGTATTTTAACTCAAAGTACATTTATTTGTACTAGTTCCTCATCAGAGCTGCAGTGTCTATATTTGGATACCAGATGCTAAATATATTTCTCTGTAAATAAAATATGAAGGCAAAAAAATCAGCTACACAAAGATAGAACCTGAACAATTAAAAATTCCCCCAGATATAAGACAGTATAAAATCTTTCCCTAACTGCTTTCTACAATGTAAACGAGAATTTGGGGTGACTTTCCAAATAATTCTATCAACACAAAATTGATAGAATTGACATTTGCTACTGTCAGAAGTCAAAGAATACAATTCTGGGGTCAAGATGCCTGTGCTACAACTTAGAACCATTTAATTCCAGATCTTGGCGGATGGGACCTAGATGTCAGTACTTTTCCAGAGGTTCCCAGATAATTCCAATCTATATTTCAATTATTTGTCTTTTCTTATATTAAATCTATATAAATAAAACTTTTTGTCGAGTTTTGAAGAAATTCTTGGTGACCAGAATGTTTTAAAAATTTAGTTTTTGTACACTAATTATTAAAATGTGCAGTGTCTTGTGAAGGAGTTAAAAAAAAAAATAGAACACATTCCGTGATGGAGAGCTAAGAATTATTTAAAATTATTAAAATGGTACACCTGATACAAAATTTGAAAGTAGAAGCTAATTCTGTTGAACCCAGTTTTCCATTTCCTGGCAGGTCAGATCTAAACCACTCAAAACAGGTCACTCACTGTTTTATCTTTATCTTAAAGAGCTCTTCAGATGAAGTTTTTGTAACCTCTTTTTGTCTCCTATTCGTCATGAAAATTGTTCGTGTCTGACCTAAATTGCTCTATATTTATATTTTTGTCTTCTGGAAATGTGGGCCATTTGATCGTTGGTGCACATGCATTCTCTCTCACACACGTATCTTTAATCCTTTTCAATCACATACTTAAAGACAAATTCTTTTTTTTTTTTTTTAAGTCTAAATAGCCTAATTTAGATACACATTTTTCGTAGTCCAGTGAGAAAACTCTTCGTTCTGTCTACTTGTTTAGGTTTCACTGTAAGGGGAACATTTTACAGGAATCACCATTGTTTTACTAACCTCCTTACCAATAAAGAGAAGTGTTGATGAGGAAATAACTAAAATCAGTTCAGACAGTATAGAACATCCAGATTCAAACTGCTGGGTCCAAGTAGTCCTCCTGCCTTAGCCTCCTGAATAGCGGGACAGCAGGCACACACCACCATGCCCAGCTAATTTTTAAGTTTTTTTTAGAGACAGAGTCTTGCTGGGTTGCTCAGACTGGTCTTGAGCTCCTGGCCTCAAGTGATCCTCCTGGTTGGCCTCCTGAAGTGCGGGGATTACAGACTTAAGATACTGTGCCTAGTCCCTATCTTTGTGGGTTTTTAATACTCAAAAAAGGACTAAGTAATTGCCATAATTATGACAGAGAATCCATTAGAAGTGAAATAATATAGTTGGTGTAAATACTATGTTAATGGTAAGTGGTGAATGGTGAAAATGAAACAGGAGTCTTACCAAGTTGAAATTTCATATTCTGTTAGGGCAGGCTGTTTACATTTGAGGGATTTTTTTAAACACATGATTGAATGTCCTCAAACTTTATATGCAATTATGAATATTTCTTCACTTACAATTAGTAGTAAGTAAAAATTGGAATGTTTAGCTTATTGCTGAACTCTACAACTGAACCGTTGTGAGGAAACCAGGGTTCAGTAGGGGAGTCACATAGTTGGAGAAGATTTTAGGAAACTAGAATTAACATGAAAGGAAGAAGACTACGTAGGTGATTCAACATGTTTTTGAATACAGAAGATAGTAATCATATATCAGTGAGTATTTTTTAGTGAAAACAGAGGAAGGTTTGATCTTCAGCTGTGTTCTGAGGGTTTTTAGACCTGTTTGTTCATGTATTCACTGGAAACCATTTGCCTACTGTGGAGTGGCACTATGCCAAGTTCTAGAGATGGATTTGTGGACAATACAGACATGATTCCACCATTAAGCTTGTGTTCCAGGAGGGAGACAGACATTAAATAACTATTTATCGTATGGCTAGACTTCAGAGGAGAGGTTCTTAGGGTGCTAAGAGAGAGCTTTGTGATAAGGGAAAGATGTGAGAAAGAACAGTGTAAGGTGGTGGCAAAACATCAGGATGGGTAAAAGAATACCTTTGTGGACTGTTCAGTCCTCTTTAAAAATCTAGCCACCCCCCAAGTACAAAATCAACTCATTTGTCTGTTCATTGATGTGAATAAGAATCTTTGATATTTCTACTAGGTGGAGATAATCATTAGTTTTTTGGAAGGCCATAAAAATTAGATGTATATTCATCTTTATAAGGTGGAATTTTATTTCTAGATCTGGAATTTATGATTTTTTGTATTCTTTATTGCTGTATAAAGAAGAGTAATTGTCCTTATGATACTGCTGTAACACCTATAGCCCCACTTAATAATTGCTTGATGAATTATGTAGATACATGTCCATTCATAGTCCAAAGCAAATATGTTTTTATTGAGGTGTTATGTATAACAGGTGATATAAATGTTTCTTGTTCTTGAATTTTTTAAAAATGGAATTCATGTATGTTAATACAGTAACCCAATCATAAGAGTTTAAAGATTGCATTAGTATCCATAAACTTTATGTTTTTTGTTCCTTTGGAGAAAGGTAGCTAATGTTCATAATGTATGAAATAAAATCAAATATGCAGAATATATATATGTCATAATGTTAAAGGACTATTCACAAGGCTGAAAAGAACAACAACAAAAAAACAAAGTAAATAAATAAATAACTTGTCATTCCTGTAACTAAAAGCAGCAAACATTGAGTATAAATATATGCTCACTGCATACTTGCTGTGTGCCCCCACCATCCATACTTTGTATTGGCAGCGTTAAATTTTAGCTGGTTTCCTGGCTTCCAAAAATAAATACTGTACTTCTGAAATGAAACAAGATAATGAAGTTCAGAATGAGTAGCTAGATTTAAGTGAGCAAACAAACAAGCTGGGCTGATTATTTAACCTCTGTGGCGTAAGAAAAAATTAAGAAATATTTACTGATTATTTAGTGGTTCTTAGTTACTCAAATTAGGTATTGAAAAGCTTTATAGGATTCTTTATATTCAGGTACATCTCTCTCTAACTTTACTCCTAATTCTTTGTAGTTATTCCTGTTGTGAAAAAGATGTCTTTTTTTCATTTTCAATCCTTTAAACTGGGCACTCTTAATCTGTAATAACAGTTTTGATTAGTCCCTTTTGTTTAAGGTAGAGTCACATCAGCTACAACAATATTTTCACCTCTTCCTTACTATATGGTCTTGATCATTTCAGTTTGATTTAACTGGCAAAAATGTCTGGAATAATATTAACTTATAACAAGATAGTTACCACCTTTATTTCATTCCTGATTTTTTTCCTTTTTTTTTGGACAGAGTCTTGCTCTGTAGCCCAGGCTAGAGTGCCATGGCATCAGCATAGCTCGCTGCAACCTTAAACTTGGGGGCTCAAGTGATCCTCCTGCCTCAGCCTCCTGAGTAGCTGGGACTACAGGCCCACAGCACGACGCCCAGCTAATTTTTCTATTTTTTGTAGAGACGGGGTCTCACTATTGCTCAGGCTGGCCTTGAACTCCTCAGCTCAAGCAGTCTCCTGCCTTGGCCTCCCAAGTGCTAGGATTACAGGCATGAACCACTATGCCCTGCTCATTGCTGCTTTTAAAGAGAATACCTCTGTTGCCCCTTAATTATGTATAACACTGACTGTTGGTATGAAGCATGAATGAATTATTTAACGTGGTATGAAAGTTTCCTTTTGGTTTCTTTTTTAAATGTTTTAAATGTTTTTATTAGAAATTGTTAAATTTTGTTTAATTTCCCTTTTGCTATCTATTTAAATAAATGACCTTAATGGTAATAGCTAATTAAATACCAAGCACATTCACTCATTTAATCTGTCCACACAACTGGACAACTTGAGTCGAGAATTTTATCAGCCTCATTGAGGAGAAAAGACAGAGAGTTTAATCTGCCAAAAATCATACAGCTTTAAATTGAAAGAGCCTAATCTGGCTCCAGAACCCACTCTCTTGATCAGTATTCTATATTGCCTCCTTATATCTACATTTTGCTACTTTTTAAAAATTTCATAATATTGCAGCGGTACAAATGCTTTTGGTTACATATATCAATTTTGTTATGCTTCAGTCAGGGTTATAAGCGTGCCCATCACCCAGATAGTGTTCATTGTACCCGTCAGGTAGGTTACATAATAAAATAGTAATGAATTATATACTTATTTTTCTAAGGTTAATATAATTTAAAAGCATGATAGTGAATATTTTATACCAAATAGGATTAATTTATTTGTACTAATTATAGCTCTATACAAATTTAAATAATTGATAGACTTGCCCCCCATAATTCAGTAGTTGGAATAAACTTATGTTTTATTTTTGATATGTTCTTTTCATGCATCCGTGTGTCTTTTTACCACTAAATTGCTGATACCCTTTTATTTTCCATTGGATCTTTTTCACCACTATTAGAAAATGAATGTAATTTAGTGTTTTATGTGACTGTTTAGCTCTTAAATGTTGAAATATACTGAAGTAACATGGGTGTTTTTACTTTTCATGTAATAATTGTCTTCTACCTTTTTAAAAATAGCTTCTTAAGTAATAGTTAAAATTTTATGGTATATTTCTTAGAGATTTTCCTTAGGAAAATCAAGGAAACAAAGTTTTCAAATTGGGCAATTTAGAGGGGGAATTATTTTGTTTTACATATACAAGATTAGACTGTGATATTATCATTTGCATGTTGTAAAGAAGGTGCTGTTTTTGCAGAACTTATTTATGTCCCAATAGACCAGAGAGTTCTCTCTGATAAATATGATCCTCCTAGGACTTGAAATCTGTGGTTGCTGTGTTGCCTCTGGTAAGGTTAGAGTCTGCATAGTAACTGGGCTGAGCAAATTTCTTCTGTGGCTGTTAGCAGGGATGGAAGAAAGTGTGCAGGTCACCTCTGGGACGGGAACATGTACAAATGGTACTGCTGCCTTGTCTCCTGGCATGGGAGACTGGGCTGGCTCTTGTCCCTGGATGCTTTGAATGAGATGTGTTGGCAGCTGTCCAAATTGGAAATATACCTTCTCAGGTTCCAGACCTACCTTGGCTCTAAGGGCTGTGTATGAGGATAGCAGCACCTGGGGTGGATGCCTGCTTTGCCACAGGTCAGTGTCCTGCGTCGAGAGCTGTGCTGCTTATCTGTTGACAGTCTGGGAGCAGATTGCCAAATACAGGTCAGGAGGTATATATGACCTGTAAAAGGATCCTCTGCTTTTCCAATTAGGCTGTTCAAGTCTTGAGTTTATTTCAGTTGTTTAGCGTTTGGTTAACAGTTTTGATGCCTAGTCAAGATTTAGTAATGCATTTGTTTGAGAGACTATGGCCTATATCAGAAATTCGTAGTGCTACCTGTAAAATGGAATGGAAAGTTACTTTTTAGTAGACTTGACCAGTGTTTTCCTAATAATATTAATTAGTAACATTTGCAAGGTAGTTTGAATCCTGATATGTAGAGCACATTTGTGTTTTTTGTTTTGTTTTAATTGAATGTGTAACATAGCATTGCTTTAAGATTTCATCCTATTCATCTTTTAATACTCAGTTCAAAATGAATTTTTTTTTGTCCTTCACTGATCCCCCCCTATGACTACTTTGTGTGAATACTTTAGATATTTCGGTACGTTGCAGTGTACTTGTCTTTCTCTTTTAGTAGGTTGTACACCTACTAGATGCTCAATTAATAATAATAGATGCTCAATTGCTGAGTATGGGGTTGTGTGCCTGTAGTCCCAGCTACTTGGGAGGCTGAGGCAGGAGGATCCCTTGAGCCCAGGAGTTGGAGGTTGCTATGAGCTAGCTATGATTGTGCTGCTGCACTCCAGCCTGGGTGACAGAGTGAGACCCTGTCTTTGTAAAAAATGTAAATAAATGTTCAGTATAATGTCTATTCATTAAAAATAATTTTCTCCTAAGTTTGAACTATGAATATATTGTCTACTTCTTTTAAAAATTATTTTCTCCAAATGTAAATTCTAAGTCATCCCATTAACATAAAATCTCTTAGAGGTAGAGGTAGTGAGATTGAGATAGTCAAGGGTTTAATGAGCCAGTACACTTAGAATATTACTTCAGGAGGAGGAAAAAAGAAAAGAACAATTAGCAGCAATGATTAGAGAGGGTTTTTTAGGAAAGTGAAACAACTGTAGCTGGCACTATTTTCTTAAAAAATTTTAAGCTTTGTTTCTTTGCACAACTATTAGGATTAGAGCAATAGTTTTAAAAAATTAGAAAGCTAGTTTCAGTAATTTGTGCACATTTTTCTTTTTTTCTTTTTTATAAAACCACCATCGTTAAGTTTTGTGTACTTTTTTTTTTTTTTTTTTTTTGGCTGGAGGGTTGGACAAGTCTGACCATGTAAGAAAGATTGTTATAAACATGTATACATTTATAGTACCAATTTGAGCTTTCATAGAATGTATTATTTTTTTGGATGAAACTTATTTTAAAGGTAACAGTTTTTTTTTCCTGGTTTTAAAATGATAGATATTCTTTGGAAAATTTGAAAAATAGAAAATATGTAAAGGAGAAAATAAAAGTTTATAATGCTACCACTTAGAAATATTAAATATTAATATGTTTATATGTATATATATTTTTTTGAGACAGAGTCTCACTCTGTTGCCCGGGCTAGAGTGAGTGCCGTGGCGTCAGCCTAGCTCACAGCAACCTCAAACTCCTGGGCTTAAGCAATCCTTCTGCCTCAGCCTCCCAAGTAGCTGGGACTACAGGCATG